>JAXCGZ010000748.1:30000-43333 GCA_037179515.1 Halocaridina rubra
TGGTTTTAATTTCTACCTACTCAGTGGGATCTTTTACAGCAAGAAAGATACCCTGCACAAATCTCTCTCAGTATTTTCTTTACACTGAAGAATTTGAATATGATAATGCTCTTTACATACTTTTTTTTTTATAGAATGCTTACCAACGTGTTCAAAATAAGAACTTTGTAGATACAATTCTTGGTAAATTGAGGCTAGATTGAAAGTGATTTGTACAGACTACAGTGAGACATAGTATATTTTGGAGTTATGCATGCATTATCTCCGGTTGTAACACACGATAAGGAATTGGTACCATATTAGCTCTGGTCTCATAAGGCATTTCATGGTTTTGTTTATACAGAATAATTTTAGTCTTTAAGAAAATATCTGAATTTCTGTTTACATCTCAGCTGTGTGTAGCTATAGTTGAGGTAGAAACATAATATGTTTAGAGTAGGACACGTGTTTTGGACAAAAAAGTTTGATGTTTTTTTTATTATTTATTTTTTATTTTTTTGCAAACCGACGTAATATTAGGAAGTCTTAAGTTATTTTTAACTAAACCAGACGTAATATTTTGTACTTGATAAATGTTTAATGTACTCTTGTTTTTTTTTTGCTTAGATGTATAATAATGAAGTACAATTTTTATTTTTCTTAGCTTTCATGGGCTAGAAACTATTCCCGTTTGCTGTAGTTTGTTTAGCAGTTACAAACAATTCTAATATCATCTGACAGCAGGTGCCAAAGTTTCGAGTGCCTATAATGCCACAAAAGCTGTGCATATGTAGTTTCGAGAGATTCCTGATTTAATTCATATATTTATTCATGTATTTCATTAATTTTTTTTTCTATGAATTTATAAATGGATAAGAGATATGTATGGATTTGTGGTCGAAAAGTCATGATCTTCAGTAAGCTGTCCCTGCAGATATGAAATTACATTGTACTGTAAATCAATCAATCAATCTCTCTCTCTCTCTCTCTCTCTCTCTCTCTCTCTCTCTCTCTCTCTCTCTCTCTCTCTCTCTCTCTCTCTCTCTCTCTCTCTCTCTCTCTCTCTCTCTCTCTCTCTCTCTCATATGTGTGTGTGTGTGTGTGTGTATCCATAACCTTCTCTCATGGTGGAAGTGTAAAGTACAGTATTTAGTACTATGCTATTTGCTTTTTACATTTCCATTAATATCTGCATTATTTTGCTGTTAAATGATAAATTGCTTTCGTGTTAATGAATGTCATCTTCAAGTAAGATTATCAGGTTATTCCTAATCGTCCTTTCGCTTAACACATAGAGCCTAGAACAATAGTTACTGAATGTTGCAGTTTACTTCATGTATTTAGATATATGGATATTTTTAGTGTCAAATTTGAAACACAAGGAGTTCATTTTTGTTTTTGTATTTATATCTCGTGTACAGAATTTCCTTACTAACAGGTTCGTATTTTTAAGGAAATTTAGAGCAGCTACGTATGTGATATTTAAAAAGCGGAAGAGATTTTATAGGAAATTTTTCTAATGAATTATATTTCATATTGGAACTCATTAACTTTGTGCGGTTTGGTAACGGAGTTCCTGTACTAAGGGGTTTATATTTCATAAGTGATGTGAACATCTGTACAAGTGCTATGTGTAAAAGCAGAATAGATTTATTGACTTTATATTCAGCGGAGTAATGTCTATGGTAAAGTCATTGGAATTTGTTTTATTATAGTGTCTTTGCAGTGCGTACATTCTTTTGTACTAAAAAAAAGTTTGAGTTTTAAAAGTGCAACCTGTCAAAGTCCTTTGAAACTGGAAACATGGGGGGGGGGGTTGGAGGGGAAAAAATAGTTTCACTACATAGCTGGAAATAGGGAATTGCAAATGCACTACAAGAACTACTCTTTACTGTGAAGAGAAATTGGTCTCGACAGATGGGGTGGAAGGAAGGTAGGCTACAAAACTACCCTACAAAGCATTTTAATCATTCCTTCAATCATGGCTCAACGAAGAGGCATAGGCCCACTTACATCAATTTGAGGAATAACAGGCGATAACCAATATTGTGGTTTTATTTTTTATACACAGGATGATGAAGAGAAGAGTAGAGAGGAGAAAAAATGAAAAAAAAGAGAACATTAGATCATATTTGGAAACTAAATTAACATCTAATAAGTGCTATACGGAGGGAAAATGTGAATATTTTTTTTTATTCAACACATACGCTATTGAGTCCATCTAAAAGGTTTGGATCATTATAGTGAGATGGAAATAAATATACGGGCGGTATATCTCATGTTCAAGATATAATGACACAAAATATACAGAAGATATAATATATTAGTGTAGAGTTTCTAGAGAGTTATAAAAGGTGCATTCAAAACTGATATTAGGGTCACATCTAGAAAGCCTTAAAATGGGTCTACTACCGTGTGTATTTATAGACTAAATAAGGTATATATGGCGCTTCCAAAAACAGTGCAAAGATACGGGTATATTATACCATAGGGATGAGAATTTTTACAAATGCACCATCGGTGTAATAATAATAATAATAATAATAATAATAATAATAATAATAATTATAATAATAATAATAATAATAATAATAATAATAATAATAATAATAATAATAATATACTAATAACAGTAATCATGATAATTACAAAAATTATAATAATTTTAATAATAATACTAACGATAATGATAATTATGATAAAGTAATAATAACAATAATAATAATAATAATAATAATAGTGATAATAATAATAAAAATAATAATAATAATAATAGGAATAGTAATAATAATACAGTGCAAATAAGATACTACAATACATACAGAGGATAAAATGAAAGTTTTTCATTCTTATAAGCTGCTGTAAATTAATCTACTTTAATATATAATTATTAGGCTATCTCATATTTGTGTTTGTTTATTCTTTACATTAATTGCACATTTATGATTAAAATCTATTCACAATAACCAGTAAAATCTTCTGAATAGGACCAGAGCACTGAAAATAGAAAAGTTTAGTAGAGACAATATTATTATTAGATGTATTTCATTTAGTCTATTACTAAAGACAAGAACAATGTCTAATAAATTACTCTAGGCTATTCCTTAATATATCATGAAAATGTTACATAATTATTAGAGAAACTGTTAAACCACTCTCCAAATCTTTCTAAAGCATTAATAATTTGTGTTACCTATGTTACTGCTGTGATTTATTAGCTCTTTCCCCAACGAGAAATATCAGACAGAAGTGAATGTTTTTCCCTTTTCTTGATTAACTCTAAGCCCGATAAGAAGGCCCCCCTCAAAAAAAAAAAAAAAAAAAAAAAAAAAAAAAAAAAAAAAACATTGGTTAAGAAAAATATCGGATCTTTTCATGAAGACAAGAGACAGTATTAAAACGTCACTGAACTAAAATCTTTTGACAATGTAAATTTGTAGTACAGACTAAGTCATTTACACTTGTCATCTGGTCATGGATATTGATATTATATATTACTCTGTCAGTATCCCGGATTAAAAAAAAAAATAAATCTTACTCTAAGCTAATGGAACCTGAATATTTCCATAATATCTTAGTTTTGTCTCTTTTGTCTCTGGAAAAACTAAATAACTGCAACTCCAGAAGCTGACAGTGTGGGGTAACTCAGGCCAGTATGGAAGAGGCAAACTTCATCTTCTGTTCTCATACTTTGGAGTTTAATACTAACTCAGACGTCATAACTCACTCTTAACATATTCTTTTACACAAAAAGTAACCCTAAATATGTCACGCTTTTAATTTTGTCCATAGATATCAAATGATTGTAAATTGGTGCAGAGGACTCAATGTATCTCCCACAATTTTTTATTCTTTTTCTTCCCATCTGGCTCTAATGTATATTTTTGCAGCTTTCTAGCGACTAGATGCAAAGACCCCTGCATTTGTCGTTCTGTTTGCGGTAATCTTTTATAAGAAAACAATGCCATTTATTCTCTATCTTGACCAGTATCTTTAAAGATAAGAAAATTAGAAAGTCTAAAACATTTGAGTTCTCCTGCTTCCCTTCAGAATTGGGAATATGAGCTTTTGGTTGCAATCTATTGATATCTCTCAGTTCTCATTTTCTTACCCCTCTTAGCCTATCCACAAAAACGTTTCTCATCTTTAACCGTCCCCCAAAAGCTATTGAGTTTTTGGTTACTATCTGGTGATATCTTTCAATTCTGTTTTCCTATCCCCACCTAGCCTACTCACCGAAGCCATCCTCATCTTTAACCTGACCATCGGCCCCCAAAAGCTTTCAAATAGTAAATAAACCCGTTCCAAAAATCCGTTATCTTTTGGACAAGCCTTTTTCCTGCCGTCATTCCTTACCTCCTACGGCTTGTGGCTCCCCGATGTCCAGGTAGAAGAGAACATCCTTCTCGTAGCTGTCTTCCTCAATGATGGTGATAGGAATAGTTTTCCTGAAAAAAAAGAAAAAAAATGTAATTTCATTCGTTAGAAAAGTAATATTGGTCTTCTCATCTTTATTTGTTTTTAATATAAAATTAATGAAAAGGTGTATGACATGTTTTATAAGTTCTGCCGCTGTAGCAAAGACTTTTGTAATTCGTTCTATGTATATATTGTGTTCATGCCATTTATGCAGTTAACCTATTAGAAGGATAACTAATATTTTTATATGAGCATATTAATTATGATAGCATATATATATATATATATATATATATATATATATATATATATATATATATATATATATATATATATATATATATATATATATATATATATATATATATATAGTGTGTGTGTGTGTGTGTGTGTGTGTGTGTGTGTGTGTGTGTGTGTGTGTGTGTGTGTGTGTGTGTGTGTGTGTGTGTGTGTGTGTGTGTGTGTGTGTGTGTGTGTGTGTGTGTGTGTGTGTGTGTGTGTGTGTGTGTGTGTGTGTGTGTGTTTTAAAGATATATTTTTGCCCTTCGCTGGGACTCAAACTTAGAGCACAATCAGTGTGTCAAGGTGCAACCTGTTGTACTGCCGAAGGTATAAAGAGAAGAAAGAAATCTCACAGACAACTGCTAGAGCTGGGAAATGAATATACTCTGCTAAATGTCTCACTTCATATTACTCTATCTTCCCTACCCCACTTGTGGGTTGTTTTCGGATTTAATTCTAATCCCTGTCTGTTATATAGATAGCTACTATGATAAAATTAACATATTATTATTTGTCAATAATTTAACTTATTTCTGTGCCTGGCCAGGACTCATACATAGGCGCCACGGCCCTTTGATTGTTCCGTAGTTTAGAGTTCCAGCCAGAGGCGAGAATATAATGCATGCTTTCTTTATATATATATATATATATATATATATATATATATATATATATATATATATATATATATAATATATATATATATATGTGTGTGTGTGTGTGTGTGTGTGTGTGTGTGTGTGTGTGTGTGTGTGTGTGTGTGTGTGTGTGTGTGTGTGTGTGTGTGTGTGTGTGTGTGTGTGTGTATGTGTGTGTGTGTGTGTGTGTGTGTTTGTTTCTGTGTGTGTGTGTGTGTGTTAGTTTAGCCTCAGAAAGACTATTTTACCCAAGGCTCCAAGACACCGTGCGTTAGTTATCACCTTTGAAGTGTGTGTTTTTGTGCGTGCATAAACATATTATTATTATAATTATTATTATTATTATTATTATTATTATTATATTATTATTATTATTATTATTATTATTATTATTATTATTATTATTATTATTATTATTATTATTATTATTATTGTTATTACTATTATTATTATTATTACTATTATATTATTATATTATTATTATTATTATTATATTATTATTATTATTATTATTATTATTATTATTATTATTATTATTATTATAACTTAATTACGAAACCTTCCGCCTTCTTGATAATGTATTGGACATTATAAAAGATTATATTCCCTTTGTCACTGTGTTTGATGAATTACTTTTTGTTAGTAAATACTTCCCTTATTATGTGGGACTATTCACCTCTACAAAATATTTTCTTGGGTATGCTAATTACACAGTATTTTATGGGGGTCTTTATCAGAATGAAAATAATGGGGATTATTTCATTTTAAAAAGGGGGACCGCGGTAGTTCAGTGGTAGATCGCGTAAATTAGAAAGTAAGGAGCCTGACATTTGCTAGCTCTATCACGTCATTTGCTGTTAGGAAGGTTATCCAGCCCTAAGCCCCCAGCTCCAACCTGTCTGTGTCCACCCCAGTTCGATAGAGACTAATTGTTTCGTAAAACGGCAAAAGAATTATTTAAAGATTACATATATCGCCGTAGAATGAACCGTCCGTCGAGAGACATATCACTAATATAGCCACTTGGGAAGCGTGCCAACTCATCTCTGAGCCAGTCCCATGCCCGGTTTAAGGGAGAGGGTTAGTGTCAAGATAGGCATCCGGCCGATAAAATCTGAGCGCAAAACAAGAACAGTTCCAAAGAGGCTAGTGAGAGACATTACCCCCATACTTACACAGGCAAGCTGCTGAGGAAAAAAAGAAGAAGGTGAAGAAGGAGTAAAAAAAGAAGAGAGGAAGAAAGATACAAAAGAAGAAAAGGAAGAAGAAGAATGTTAGATATATCGCTCGAAGAAGAAGAAGACTTTTCAAGGAGAAAGGAACTGCCAACAGTTTGCTCCATAATAATTTTTGGTTTTCCGTTAGAGTATGCAAAAAATTCCAGAGCAGCTTTCTGTATATTAATCTAGTGTTGGGAGAGAAAAAAAAAAACCTCAGTTGTAAGACATGCGTCTCTTAATGTTGACTTGCACATTGAACAGTTGGACATAATTTCATGCTGAAATAATTTAGCTCCCACTCTGCTGTTAGTGTGACCTGGCACTGGTGTCACACTTATAGGGCTGCTTCTAAACCCTTTCGAGTGCTGCTCTGTATGTCTCCTGTCTGGCACTGAACAATTGCTGTTAGTGTCTATATTCATATCTGTTTAATTATTGGTTTGACACTTTTTTTGTGAACCTTTTTGTCTTAAGAATGTGAATGTGATAGCCTAAGTTTTTTTGGTGTTCGTAATTGGTATAAAACTTTCTTTTAAACATTAGAATCAGTTGTACTTATAACACTATTATGTTTTCTTACATATCCATGAACGTTAAAGCCCAGTTTCGATATATAAATATATATATATATATATATATATATATATATATATATATATATATATATATATATATATATATATATATATATATATATATATATATATATATATATATATATATATATAGCGATTGTATCTTTTAATGTGGAGTTAGGAAAATAAGACTGGATGCCCTTCCTTACGTCCCATAGTAGGATTGAAACCTATCTTAGTTTGGTTTGTCACTTCCCAACTCGCGCATTCTACCACTGAGCTATCGCGACCCTAAAGTTAGGCACATTCCCTTGTAATATCTTCCGCATATCGTGAATAAGCGTAATAGGAAAAATATCCTACTAAGACGAGACTAATATGAATTAAATATGTTTCGTAAATTAAATTTAAATTAAGCTTATTGCAGATTTACATCAAATAATTATACATAATGATACGAGTTAAATGTTTAAATTTCAGCTAAATCCTGAATATTTTTAATTGTATTGCATAGAGTAGCGTGAATTATGCTTATATTTCGTGCTTTATTCATGTTTAGTGTGGGGGTCGCGGTAGCTCAGTGGTAGAGTGGATGAATCGGGAACCTACTAACAGGGGCTCAATCCTACCGCGGGGTGTTATAAATGGCATCCAGCGTCAAGTTCCCGTATAGCTCCAACATATTTATCTCCACCCCCATTTGAATGGAGACTAATTGTATCATAAAGCGGCACTTTTAGGCCGCTTTCACACCATAGTGGCACGTCGCACGTGGTATGCCACGGTCGACGTGCCACTTTGGTGTGATTACCTAATTGTGTTTACGGGAAAGAGCCCAAAGCTCGTATCTTCCCGTCTCCTGATCGCTTCCATTTTAGACTTAGTGATACTTATCATACCTGTCCTTAAAACTATGGATTGAGATAGCATTAACTACCTCCTCGCTTAGCCAATTCCAATTATCAACTACTCTTACACTGAAAAAGTATTTCCTTACATCCTGCAAACAAGTTTTCTTACGAAGCTTCAAACTATGACCTCTAGTTCTAGAGCCAGCCATATCAAAATATCGATCCCTATCCACTCTATCATAACCATGAAGGAATTTAAAGACTGTCACCATATCCCCCCTCACTCTTCTAGCTTCGAGTGATGGTAAGTCTAATTCCCTCAGCCTCTCATCATAACTGAGATTGCGTATTTCTGGCACCAGTTTCGTGGCATGTCTTTGAGCTTTTTCAAGCTTAGCTATGTGCTTTTTCAAGTGCGGATTCCAAAAGGGGGCTGCATATTCGAGTTTTGGCCTCACATAGGTTACATAAATATTTCTGAACATTTCCTTGTCCATGTGCCTGAAGGCTACCCTTACATTTGATAAGAATGCATATGCTGCCCTTACTATGCCATTTATATGTATTTCTGGAGACAAATCTGCCAGTATGTTTACTCCTAGATCTCTCTCATTTTCTGTCTCTTGAAGCTGTACTCCAGCCACCGAGTAGTCAAGCTTGGGCCTTCTTGCACTTGTACCCATTCTCATTACCTTACATTTTGAAGTATTGAATTTCATTAGCCACTTTTCTGACCACTCATGCAGATTATTTAGATCCTCCTGAAGTTCTCTACCATTGTTCTCGTTTTTTACTTTCTTCACAATCTTTGCATCATCTGCAAACATATTCATGAATGAATTTACAGACTCTGGTAGGTCATTTACATATACAAGGAACAAAAGCGGCCCTAAAACTAAACCCTGTGGAACTCCACTACTAACTCTTCTCCATTCAGACACCGAGTGTCTTACTCTAACCCTCTGTTCCCTTCCTTCTAAGTAAGTTTTTATCCATTCCAAAACATTTCCACCTATTCTAGCCATTGATTGCAGCTTCCTAATAAGTCTCCCATGTGGAACAGTGTCAAACGCTTTCTGGAAGTCTAGGAATATGCAATCTGCCCAGCCCTCTCTTTCCTGTAAGATTTGGCTTACCTCATCATAGAATTCTAATAAGTTTGTTAGTGTTGATCTACCTTCTCTGAAGCCATGTTGCCTCACTGACTAAAAGTTGAAGGATTCCAAGTGAAGAGAGATATGTTTCCTTAGTAGTTTCTCCATAACTTTGCAAACTATGCTGGTCAAGGAGAAAGCGGCCTTACTCTCACGGGCTTCATTTAGTTACATACGTATTCATATTCTTATCATTGCACTTTAGAATTGCAGACAAATTATTTTATTTTTATTTTTGTGTGAAATATATACGTCTCGTAGTGGCTGTTTGAAACAGTTATTTTAATGGAAACTGCAGTTCTCATTTCCTTGTCAAAATTATCAAGTGTTTCTTCTGCTAATTCTGAGTCAAGGCTTCTGCCATATATGGTCAGATGCGTTCGAAGTTTCTTTTGTACGCAAACCTTACATAGTCTGTGGTCCTTCCCTTATCTACAGTCGATGCGAGTTCCTTTATTCTGTACACCTCACACGAGTTCTATACGTGTCATATCTGCCAGTTTGTGTAATTGGTACTTTTGATTGTATCATTTTGTTTCGAAACCTTCGCGGAAGCATTATAATTTATTATTATTTGTTTATTGGTCTTGGGAACCGCAGCAACTTATTGGTTAGAATATTCTATTTGGGAGGCGACAGACCCACGATCTAGCCCAACGCGAGTTGTTAGAATTGGTATCTAGCTTTAATTCCCCAGCTCCAACCTGCGTGTGTCCGCCCCCTATGGAACCATTAAAGATGCATAACACGTTTTCGTGTGTTTTTCATTAGATTTTTTTTAATATGTTTCCAAAATACATGAAGGAAGGTAGAGAGAGAAGGTTGGAAGTTTGGGAGAGTCAACTCAAGGGCAGAAGATAAATGTAGAAAGAATTTGCTGTCTTACTCTCAATATTAATATACCATAGCAGTAGGGGCGTAGATGCTCATAAATATGTCTTGTGGCAGAAGCACTTATGTACTAAGAGAGAGAGAGAGAGAGAGAGAGAGAGAGAGAGAGAGAGAGAGAGAGAGAGAGAGAGAGAGAGAGAGAGAGAGAGAGAGAGAGAGAGAGAGAGAGAGAGAGAGAGAGAGAGAGAGAGAGAGAGAGAGAGAGAGAGAGAGAGAGAGATTTTAAATAAGCAGTGAGGCCCTTCAACCCTTAGACTAATATACAATTATAATTAATAATTTGTATGTTTATTTATTCCTTTTTTTATATCTTTTTTTTCCGCTAGTGTTTGGTTTTGGCTTAGAAACTTTACAGCGCGATGCTCTTCAAGATGCCAGTCCGCTCCAGTTATCCATTCTTGGTTATTGAATTGTCTTGTACTAATATCATACTCATGTTACCACCCGATAGTATTTAGTATTAAGATAAAAAAATTGATATGTTATTGTAAAATGATACGAATCTTGTAAAGATAAACAACCATTAGAACCCCATGTAAAGTTAAGTAACCCAGTAAATTGTTATGTTAGGTTAGTGTAGGTGAGGTGAGGTGACTTGTAAATTAGTATAACCATACAGCACCCTGGGGGTTACGCTTTTCAGCATGATCCAATAATATTAACCAAGAAAAAGCGAGACCAAAAAACTATGACAAATACATTTCCTCTGTTAGCCTTCCAGATAATCATAATGTCTCTTCTCGTGTACCTTGAAACCTTAGAATTGCCACGGCTTATTTTCTCCTCCTTCCAGGAAGCATGTCAGCCTGAATATCTCTATCCGAAGTTGCTGGAAAACTACCTTGATGTTATTCCTAATGATATGTCTCGGGAAAGTTACATTTATTTATTTTTTTTTTTTTTTTTTTTTTTTGTGATTTATGACCTGAGTCTGACTTCATCTTTTTGCCATCAGATTTATCACATATTCGGATATGTAGAAAGTTGGTTCAGAAAGTTTTGTATTACCTCACTCCCTTCCTTTCCAGTTTCCATGTGTTTTGCTGGATGTGACCTCTGGAACGTTGATAAAACGTATCGCTCTACCCTCCCACCTAGTCTGTCAGGCAGTCTTATAGCTTGAGAAAATAGTTAAATAAAAATCATATGCTTTAAAAACGATTTTTTTTAAGAAAGATGTACAGTAGAGTCACTTCCAAAGAAGGTTTTTAAAAAGGAGTAGTTTTTATTTTTCACACAAAAAGGCCGTAATTCCCTTGTAAGAGGGTGGCCGAATCAAAGCACGCTCTTATTTACCTGAGCAAGTCGCTCCTTCCACTCAGTGCAGCTACGTCCATTTTTCTCTTACAAATATTCTATCAAACTCAATTTTGCTCTCGCTCGTTCCACTGTCAGTAATAATAATAATAATAATAATAATAATAATAATAATAATAATAATAATAATAATAATAATAATAATAATAATAATAATAATAATAATAATAATAATAATAATAATAATAATCTCTACCAATTTTCAACCTTTGGCAAAATTAAAACCCTGATAAGTGTATTCAGCCCCAAGCAGAGATTGTGGGTCAAAAAGAAAACATTAAATAAACAAAGCATTACTGAGAGAGAGAGAGAGAGAGAGAGAGAGAGAGAGAGAGAGAGAGAGAGAGAGAGAGAGGAGAGAGAGAGAGAGAGAGGAGAGAGAGAGAGAGAGAGAGAGAGAGAGAAGCTATCTCTATGCAAGACCTTCCTTAGGCAATTTCAGCGACTTCCAGGCTAGTGACCATTAATTTTTCGGATGATGTATCCCTTTGCCCCCTCCCTATCGCTTTTCCATTGCATCCCTTGGCATGGTCTCCCTTCCTTTTACAGTCTCTGGATTCCTGTGGCTTTCTCTTCTATCCGCTGGCTTTTTGTCCTTTCCCATTGCATCCCTTGTCTTTTTTTTTCTTCATTACCGTTTAATGTTTCAGATTTATCACCCTCTGCATGAAGATCATTAACAGGTTGGAGTTGTGGGATTAAGTCTGGATTGCCTTCATAACGCCCCGTGATGGGATCGAACCCGTTTTAGTTAGGTTCGTCGCTCCCCAACTCGCGCCCTCTACCATTGACCTACCTCGCCCCATTTTTACAAGATATACTAGATAGTCATTCTTGCGTTTATGTCAACCAGTTCTGTGAATGCACTGTTTTACAGTAGGTTTCCCACATGTAAGATCTACTCATTGAGGCTGTTGAGTTGAAGGAGGTTACTTATCACATAAGAAATGGCAATTCTCTTTCTCATCTACCAATTGGCTCTAACGTGGACACTATGTGAGCCTCATTGGGGAGTCAATCTCGAGACCTTTTTGTTGGAGACCAGGCTTAATTTCCACTGAGTATTGAGCCCATCAGCCATTAATCCCCAGCTCCAACCTGTCTGTTACTAGTGACACATGCAAACGGGAAAGAAATATCTTTTAGTTTTCCTTTTCTTATATGTTTCTCTTTTCCCACTAATTCATCTTTCTATATACTCTTTTTCTCATCTTTTATTCCCTCGAATTCTTTCCTTAATGATTTAATGCAATTTCCCTAAACACTGACCTCTCTATATGTAAACGTATATCGACTTCTCTTCTCTCTTAGTTAAGAACTAATTATTCTCATTCTAAGGAAAAAAAAAGTGATGATGCCGATAATAACGATACTGTATACAGTGTTATTATTACTACTTTATTATTAACATTATTGTTAACATTTTTATTACAGCATTATTATTTTCTAGAAAAGCTACATTTAATTTAACTTATGTATTACCCTCTTATTTATTAGTTCAATTACATGTCTACTTATAAGTTACTCTTAATTATAGAAGAATAACCATTGTACAAAAATGGAAATAAATGTATGTATGTATGTATGTTCCTGTGCCCTCTTTCTCGCCCTCTCCCTTTCCTTCATATTTATTCCATCTCACCCCTCCGGTCTCGTCAGTCCACACCTCTCTAGACTCTTCCCATCTCGTGGGAAAAATTATGTCCAGAAAGGTGAGAGATGTCCCTTTGGTTGATCGTATGAATGATGCTTTTCATATTAATAAAGGTACACACGCACCCAAAATTCAAATTGTCTTTGAAGATTCTGAAGATTATGTTCTTTACTTATTTATTTAACTTATATTGTTTATCTATAACTTTTTTTTTATTCATTAATTTATTTTGTATGTATATTATTATTATTATTATTATTATTATTATTATTATTATTATTATTATTATATATTTATTGATTATTAGCGGGAGGATTGGGAGTAGTGAAAGAAGAAGATTTTTATATTTAGTG
>JAXCGZ010000749.1:0-20000 GCA_037179515.1 Halocaridina rubra
CTTCTTCTTCTTCTTCTTCTTCTTCTTCTTCTTCTTCTTCTTCTTCTTCTTCTTCTTCTTCTTCTTCTTCTTCTTCTTCTTCTTCTTCTTCTTCTTCTTCTTCTTCTTCTTCTTCTTCTTCTTCTTCTTCTTCTTCTTCTTCTTCTTCTTCTTCTTCTTCTTCTTCTTCTTCTTCTTCTTCTTCTTCTTCTTCTTCTTCTTCTTCTTCTTCTTCTTCTTCTTCTTCGTCTTCTTCTTCTTCTTCTTCTTCTTCTTCTTCTTCTTCTTCTTCTTCTTCTTCTTCTTCTTCTTCTTCTTAGTGCATCAGAAATAACCAAAGGTCTAAAAAACTGAAGAGCTCGGAGATTTATGGATCACTGTGCAGTATCAGAAACTTCCATATTTCACTGTAGGGTGTGTTTACCGTCATCCTAAAGCACCTTCCAGTTCATTTAGTCATCTGCTAGAGACATTCAGAAATATCTGCGTGCGCCATAAACCCATATACATACTTGGTGATTTTAATGATGACTTGCTCTCAGCAGATAACAAAATGAAAAGGGTGATCAACACTGTGAAGTTAACACAAATAGTGAAAAAACCGACCCTCATAATCCCTAATTCTAGGACTCTAATAGATCTGATAATAACAAATAAAGTGGGAAGCATACCTTATAGGGACGTAGTTCCCTGCCCAATTGCAGATCACGAGCTCAACATTGCCATGCTAAACATAAGCAAGCCCAAAGGAAGCCTCTCTTCAAGACATTCCGGTATCTAAAAAATTACTCCCCTGATATCTTTTGTGAAGCATTAATCAACAACACAAATGTACTTAATAGTATTATAAACACAGATAACGTCGATTTGCAGGTTAAGATTCTAACAAAAGTCTTCCGTGAATGCTTAGATAGTTGTGCACCCATTGTAACAAGAAAAATAACCCGCCCCTCAGCCCCCTGGCTAACTAATGACATCAAAGAGGCAATGCAAATCAGAAATCAAATAAAAAAAAAGCTAAAAATGAATAGATATGATATGACTCTCCGTGAACGTTATAAAGCAGAAAAGAAATGTGTCAGATCTCTCATCAATGTAAGTAAAAAAGGCCTTTGCAAAATTCAATTTAATGACTTTAGACATGATACAGCGGCGACATGGAAAGTGATAAGAAGCATGATACCATATGAAAAGACTACCTCAGAAAGTTATGAAAATATTAAGGGGTTGAAAAACAAAGCGGAAAACTTAATAATAATTATTTTGCTAACGTTGGCAAAAATACATATGAGATCATACAAGGACACATCAACTCAGTGAATATGAGTGATTAGTTAAATGTCAATTCTTCCCATGTAAGCACAAGAGAGTACTTCAAGATATATCCTATCGATTGTGCTACCCTAATTCTTACCATAAAGAGCCTAAGAAACTCTGGCTCTTATGGTCCAGATGGTATACCATTTCAATTCATCAAAGATGCTCTACCCATGATTGTATCTTATATTCTAACTATTATGAACACTTCCATTGTTATTAAAAAGTTTCCTGACTCTTGGAAAAATCACATGTAATATCTCTTCATAAAAAGGGGGACAGAGAGGATGTGACTAACTATCGTCCCATTTCCCTGCTACCCATTTTCTCTAAAATATTAGAAAAAATTGTTGCATGCCAACTTATGTCATACTTAGAGTCAAATTGACTATTAGTTATTAACCAACATGGTTTCAGACTGAAACTCTCGACGGAAACTGCCCTGCTCAAAGTTACGAATAGTATCTATAATAATATAGATATGGAAAAAATATCTCTGCTTGCATTATTAGACTTATCAAAAGCCTTCAACAGTGTAAACCATGAAATTCTTATAAGTAAATATACTAACCTAAATATTGATCCGAGCTGGTTTAAAGAGTATCTATCTAATCGCTAACAGTCTATACATTTTAACAACATTATATCTATGCCAAAAAATTTATCATTTGGTGTTCCACAGGGATCAGTACTTAGTCCTACCCTCTTCTCCATTTACGTAAATGATCTACTTCTTTAATATCTGACTGTATAGTCATACAATATGCAGGTGACACTCAGCTACTCCTAAGTGGTGATATTAATAATCTCCCAGAGCTAACCTTAAGAGCAAAAAAAAACACTTTGTGAAAAATTAAAACCTATTTTCAAGAAATTGGGCTGTTAATTAACGAAAGTAAAACAATGGATGTTTATTGGTTCAAGCTTCCATATAGCACAAATGCCAGAAAACACAACAATTAATTTTTGCGGCAATATCATTACACCTAGCAAAACAGTAAAAAATCTAGGAATTCACTTTGATAACTACATGTTGTTTGATTCCCACATAAATAAAGTATGCAAAAAGGTTACAGGAACTTTAATGTACTTATCACGTATAAAAGACAATTTTGAGACTACCACTCGAATAACTGGTGTTGAGTCTCTAGCCCTAAGTCACATTAATTACTGCACAACTGTTTGGGGAGCTACCACTAAGACTCCGATAAACAGAATACAGAATCTTGTTAATTTTGCAGCTCGATTTGCCCTGGGAGGAATAAGAAAATATGACCACATCACACCAGCTCTCAATAAACTTGGTTGGATGAGGGCAGAAAACAAGGTCACTTATGCAATTTAAGTTTTTGTATACACAATTTTGGACCATCATTATCCTAGCTGGCTATTTGATTTAAAAACAGTCAGGGATATAAGGGGAACCAACACTAGACAGAGCAGTGAGCTCTTTATTCACAGAACAAACACAGAAGCAGGTTCAAAGATGATCACTATCAAAGGGCCAATACTCTGGAACAATATTCCAAAGCATCTTAAAAATGCATCCTCCTTCGCAGCGTTCAAAGGCAAACTATATAGTTTTCTTTTGGACAAATGGTTGTTGCTCACACATAAACTAAACTTGATGATTCAGTGCAATTTCCCTTAACACTAACCTCTCTATAAGTAAACTGATATCGACTTCTCTGTTCTCTAAGTTTAGAACTAATTATTCTCATTGTAAGGAAAACAACTATGGCGATGATGCCGATAATAATGATACTGTATCTAATGTTATTATTAATACTTTATTATTAATATTATTGTTAACATTTTTATTACAGCATTATTATTTTCAAGTAAAGCTACATTTAATTTAACAGTATGTATTACCCTCTTATTAGTTCAATTACAGGTCTACTTATAAGTTACTTTTAATTGTAGAAGAATAACCTTTGTACAAAAATGGAAATAAATGTTTGTTTGTTTACTTGTTTCTTCTCTCTTCTTCTTCTTCTTCTTCTTCTTCTTCTTCTTCTTCTTCTTCTTCTTCTTCTTCTTCTTCTTCTTCTTCTTCTTCTTCTTCTTCTTCTTCTTCTTCTTCTTCTTCTCTCTTCTTCTTCTTCTTCTTCTTCTTCTTCTTCTTCTTCTTCTTCTTCTTCTCTTAGTGCATCAGAAATAACCAAAGGTCTAAAAAACTGAAGAGCTCGGAGATTTATGGATCACTGTGCAGTATCAGAAACTTCCATATTTCACTGTAGGGTGTGTTTACCGTCATCCTAAAGCACCTTCCAGTTCATTTAGTCATCTGCTAGAGACATTCAGAAATATCTGCGTGCGCCATAAACCCATATACATACTTGGTGATTTTAATGATGACTTGCTCTCAGCAGATAACAAAATGAAAAGGGTGATCAACACTGTGAAGTTAACACAAATAGTGAAAAAACCGACCCTCATAATCCCTAATTCTAGGACTCTAATAGATCTGATAATAACAAATAAAGTGGGAAGCATACCTTATAGGGACGTAGTTCCCTGCCCAATTGCAGATCACGAGCTCAACATTGCCATGCTAAACATAAGCAAGCCCAAAGGAAGCCTCTCTTCAAGACATTCCGGTATCTAAAAAATTACTCCCCTGATATCTTTTGTGAAGCATTAATCAACAACACAAATGTACTTAATAGTATTATAAACACAGATAACGTCGATTTGCAGGTTAAGATTCTAACAAAAGTCTTCCGTGAATGCTTAGATAGTTGTGCACCCATTGTAACAAGAAAAATAACCCGCCCCTCAGCCCCCTGGCTAACTAATGACATCAAAGAGGCAATGCAAATCAGAAATCAAATAAAAAAAAAGCTAAAAATGAATAGATATGATATGACTCTCCGTGAACGTTATAAAGCAGAAAAGAAATGTGTCAGATCTCTCATCAATGTAAGTAAAAAAGGCCTTTGCAAAATTCAATTTAATGACTTTAGACATGATACAGCGGCGACATGGAAAGTGATAAGAAGCATGATACCATATGAAAAGACTACCTCAGAAAGTTATGAAAATATTAAGGGGTTGAAAAACAAAGCGGAAAACTTAATAATAATTATTTTGCTAACGTTGGCAAAAATACATATGAGATCATACAAGGACACATCAACTCAGTGAATATGAGTGATTAGTTAAATGTCAATTCTTCCCATGTAAGCACAAGAGAGTACTTCAAGATATATCCTATCGATTGTGCTACCCTAATTCTTACCATAAAGAGCCTAAGAAACTCTGGCTCTTATGGTCCAGATGGTATACCATTTCAATTCATCAAAGATGCTCTACCCATGATTGTATCTTATATTCTAACTATTATGAACACTTCCATTGTTATTAAAAAGTTTCCTGACTCTTGGAAAAATCACATGTAATATCTCTTCATAAAAAGGGGGACAGAGAGGATGTGACTAACTATCGTCCCATTTCCCTGCTACCCATTTTCTCTAAAATATTAGAAAAAATTGTTGCATGCCAACTTATGTCATACTTAGAGTCAAATTGACTATTAGTTATTAACCAACATGGTTTCAGACTGAAACTCTCGACGGAAACTGCCCTGCTCAAAGTTACGAATAGTATCTATAATAATATAGATATGGAAAAAATATCTCTGCTTGCATTATTAGACTTATCAAAAGCCTTCAACAGTGTAAACCATGAAATTCTTATAAGTAAATATACTAACCTAAATATTGATCCGAGCTGGTTTAAAGAGTATCTATCTAATCGCTAACAGTCTATACATTTTAACAACATTATATCTAAGCCAAAAAATTTATCATTTGGTGTTCCACAGGGATCAGTACTTAGTCCTACCCTCTTCTCCATTTACGTAAATGATCTACTTCTTTAATATCTGACTGTATAGTCATACAATATGCAGGTGACACTCAGCTACTCCTAAGTGGTGATATTAATAATCTCCCAGAGCTAACCTTAAGAGCAAAAAAAAACACTTTGTGAAAAATTAAAACCTATTTTCAAGAAATTGGGCTGTTAATTAACGAAAGTAAAACAATGGATGTTTATTGGTTCAAGCTTCCATATAGCACAAATGCCAGAAAACACAACAATTAATTTTTGCGGCAATATCATTACACCTAGCAAAACAGTAAAAAATCTAGGAATTCACTTTGATAACTACATGTTGTTTGATTCCCACATAAATAAAGTATGCAAAAAGGTTACAGGAACTTTAATGTACTTATCACGTATAAAAGACAATTTTGAGACTACCACTCGAATAACTGGTGTTGAGTCTCTAGCCCTAAGTCACATTAATTACTGCACAACTGTTTGGGGAGCTACCACTAAGACTCCGATAAACAGAATACAGAATCTTGTTAATTTTGCAGCTCGATTTGCCCTGGGAGGAATAAGAAAATATGACCACATCACACCAGCTCTCAATAAACTTGGTTGGATGAGGGCAGAAAACAAGGTCACTTATGCAATTTAAGTTTTTGTATACACAATTTTGGACCATCATTATCCTAGCTGGCTATTTGATTTAAAAACAGTCAGGGATATAAGGGGAACCAACACGAGACAGAGCAGTGAGCTCTTTATTCACAGAACAAACACAGAAGCAGGTTCAAAGATGATCACTATCAAAGGGCCAATACTCTGGAACAATATTCCAAAGCATCTTAAAAATGCATCCTCCTTCGCAGCGTTCAAAGGCAAACTATATAGTTTTCTTTTGGACAAATGGTTGTTGCTCACACATAAACTAAACTTGATGATTCAGTGCAATTTCCCTTAACACTAACCTCTCTATAAGTAAACTGATATCGACTTCTCTGTTCTCTAAGTTTAGAACTAATTATTCTCATTGTAAGGAAAACAACTATGGCGATGATGCCGATAATAATGATACTGTATCTAATGTTATTATTAATACTTTATTATTAATATTATTGTTAACATTTTTATTACAGCATTATTATTTTCAAGTAAAGCTACATTTAATTTAACAGTATGTATTACCCTCTTATTAGTTCAATTACAGGTCTACTTATAAGTTACTTTTAATTGTAGAAGAATAACCTTTGTACAAAAATGGAAATAAATGTTTGTTTGTTTACTTGTTTCTTCTTCTTCTTCTTCTTCTTCTTCTTCTTCTTCTTCTTCTTCTTCTTCTTCTTCTTCTTCTTCTTCTTCTTCTTCTTCTTCTTCTTCTTCTTCTTCTTCTTCTTCTTCTTCTTCTTCTTCTTCTTCTTCTTCTTCTTCTTCTTCTTCTTCTTCTTCTTCTTCTTCTTCTTCTTCTTCTTCTTCTTCTTCTTCTTCTTCTTCTTCTTCTTCTTCTTCTTCTTCTTCTTCTTCTTCTTCTTCTTCTTCTTCTTCTTCTTCTTCTTCTTCTTCTTCTTCTTCTTCTTCTTCTTCTTCTTCTTCTTCTTCTTCTTCTTCTTCTTGCTTCCAATATTATAAGGGGAAGCTGTCTCGTATTAAGGGGGGTTTACACGGTCAAACGGTTCGTCGAACGCGGTTCGACAGACAAGTGTTTGAAGTGATGTTCAAACGTGTGAACGGGGTATTTGGTTGTCGAACACGTTCGACAAACGTGTTCGACAACCAAATACCCCATTCACACGTTCGAACATCACTTCAAACACTTGTCTGTCGAACCGCGTTCGACGAACCGTTTGACCCCCTTTAGCCTCTTGGAGACTAATGCTTATATTCTTGACACCAACTCTCTCCATTGATCAGGACATGGGAGCGTCACAGATTTTATCTGGCTGGTTTCCATGGCGACTAGATTATTCAAAATTTATACAATGAATCTTTAATTATCGGCATCGACTGTCGAAAATTTCATTCAAGCCACACTAATTAACAACGTTGGAGAGCCAATATTACTCACCCAATCTTATACCTAATTAATTTGTCTTGTTGAGAGAGAGAGAGAGAGAGAGAGAGAGAGAGAGAGAGAGAGAGAGAGAGAGAGAGAGAGAGAGAGAGAGAGAGAGAGAGAGAGAGAGAGAGAGATCTTTTATTTTTATTTTTGTAGTATGCTTCAAGCTTGAATAATGTCGGTTTGTTATTTTTGAGTATAAGTAGATTATATATAATGATTAAGAGAGCTGTACATTTCTTTATACTAACTCTCCTATTGTTGAGAATCAGCTTATATTCATTAGCTATATTTTTTTTTTTTAAACTAGACATCCTGTTGTTGAATTATTTTCCTGTCGGATACTTAAAAAGGAAAAGAGAAAAGCTTTTCCTCTTTTATAAGAAGCAGCAGCAGACAGAATTCGGAAGTATGCATATGCGAATATTTGTCATTTTTATGGTAAATAATGCCAGTAAAAGAGAAAAAAAAGTGTTGCGGAAGAACTTACTTACGTAACCAACACTCGTATTTTGAATATTAAAAATATCGGAATTGGGATATTTATGCACCTTAAAGTTTTTTTCCATATTTTTTAAAGAAAGAAATATATATTTTTTTTATCCACAGCAACGCTTCTAAATGTAACAAAATTAGAATTTTTTGAAATGTGCACAAGCAGGTATTTCTATCTATATTATGGCTCTAGGAAACAGAGACACACTCACACACACACACACACACACACACACACACACACACACACACACACACACACACCAGAAAAGTGGCTAATGAAATTCAATACTTCAAAATGTAAGGTAATGAGAATGGGTACAAGTGCAAGAAGGCCCAAGCTTGACTACTCGGTGGCTGGAGTACAACTTCAAGAGATAGAAAATGAGAGAGATCTAGGAGTAAACATACTGGCAGATTTGTCTCCAGAAATACATATAAATGGCATAGTAAGGGCAGCATATGCATTCTTATCAAATGTAAGGGTAGCCTTCAGGCACATGGACAAGGAAATGTTCAGAAATATTTATGTAACCTATGTGAGGCCAAAACTGGAATATGCAGCCCCCTTTTGGAATCCGCTCTTGAAAAAGCACATAGCTAAGCTTGAAAAAGTTCAAAGACATGCCACGAAACTGGTGCCGGAAATACGCAATCTCAGTTATGATGAGAGGCTGAGGGAATTAGACTTACCATCACTCGAAGCTAGAAGAGTAAGGGGGGATATGGTGACAGTCTTTAAATTCCTTCATGGTTATGATAGAGTGGATAGGGATCGATATTTCGATATGGCTGGCTCTAGAACTAGAGGTCATAGTTTGAAGCTTCGTAAGAAAACTTCTTTGCAGGATGTAAGGAAATACTTTTTCAGTGTAAGAGTAGTTGATAATTGGAATTCGCTAAGCGAGGAGGTAGTTAATGCTATCTCAATCCATAGTTTTAAGGACAGGTATGATAAGTATCACTAAGTCTAAAATGGAACCGATCAGGAGACGGGAAGATACGAGCTTTGGGCTCTTTCCCGTAAACACAATTAGGTAATCACAATTAGGTAATCACACACACACACACACACACACACACACACACACACACACACATACATAATCAAATCCAGCTATTGGGAGTAAATATTGGTTTTGATGTTGTATGAAAGCAACTGTGCAGATCAAGCTGAAAACTGTATAAATCCTGGTGTTTATCGTGCGTTCGCTATTCATTTTTTTTTTATATCCGTACAGCTACAGGCTTAGTATACCTATTCTCGTCTATGGGAATCATATTACAATTGGTTTTACCATTGGCTTGCCATTTCCATTGCGGTATTCATTGTAAGTTACGAGTCTTATTAATATATATATATATATATATATATATATATATATATATATATATATATATATATATATATATATGTGTGTGTGTGTGTGTGTGTGTGTGTGTATGTGTGTGTGTGTATGTGTGTGTGTGTGTGTGTGTGTGTGTGTGTGTGTGTGTGTGTGTGTGTGTGTGTGTGTGTGTGTGTGTGATTACCTAATTGTGATTACCAAATTGGGCTTAGGGGAAAGAGCCCAAAGCTCATATCTTCCCGTCAAGTGATCGGTTCCAATTTGTACTTAGTGATATTTATCATTCCTCTCATTAAAACTATGGATTGAGTAATCATTAACCACCTCCTCGCTTAGCGAATTCTAAATATCAACTACTCTTACACTAAAAAAAGTATTTCCTTACATCCTGCAAAGAAGTTTTCTTACGAAGCTTCAAACTATGACCTCTAGCTCTAGAGCCAGCCATTTCAAAATATCGATCCCTATCCACTCTATCATAACCATAAAGGAATTTAAAGACTGTCACCATAGCCTTCCTGATTTTTCTAGCTTCGAGTGATGGTAAGGTTGATTCTCTTATCCTCTCATAATAACTGAGATAGCGTATTTCTGGCACCAGTTCCAAAAGGGGCTGCATATTCAAGTTTTGGCCTCACATAGGTTACATAAATATTTCTGAACATTTCCTTGTCCATGTGCCTGAAGGCTACCCATACATTTGCTAAGAAAGTATATGCTGGCTTTACTATGCCATTTATATGCATTTTTGGAGATAAATTGGCCAGTATGTTTACTCCTTGATCTCTCTCATTCTCTGTCTCTTGAAGTTGTACTCCTGCCATCGAGTAGTCAAGCTTGTGCCTTCTTGCACTTGTACCCATTCTCATTACCTTACATTTTGAAGTATTGAATTTCATTAGCCACTTTTCTGACCACTCATGCAGATTATTTAGATCCTTCTGAAGTTCTCTACTATTGTTCTCATTTCTTGCTTTCTTCAAAATAGTTGCATCATTTGCAAACATATTCATGAATGAATTTACAGACTCTGGTAAGTCATTTACATATACAAGGAACAAAAGTGGCCCTAAAACTGAACCCTGTAGAACTCCATTACTAACTCTTCTCCATGCACACACTGAGTGTGTTATTCTAACCCTCTGTTCCCTTTCTTCTAAGTAAGTTTTTATCCATTCCAAGACATTTCCACCTATTTTTGCCATTGCTTGCTGCTTCTTACTAAGTCTCCCGTGTGGGACAGTGTAAAATGCTTTCTGGAAGTCTAGGAATATGCAATCTGCCCAGCCCTCTCTTTCCTGTAAGATTCGGCTTACCTCATCATAAAATGCAAATAAGTTTGTTACTCTTGATCTACCTTCTATGAAGGCATGTTGTCTCACTGAAAAAATGTTGAAGACTATGCTGGTCAAGGAAACTGTTCTATAGTTTAGAGCCGTATCCCTCCTTCCCTCTTTGAAGATAGGTATCACGTTCGCTTGTTTGCAGCATCTTGGAATCTCCCCTGACTCCAGTGACTTTTTAAATATGATACTTAGTGCCACTGATATTGGGTTTACGCATTTCTTAAGTACATGAGGGGATATATCATCAGGACCTGTAGCTTTATGAAAATCTAACTCCATCAGTGTTTTGCATACCTCTTTGGCTGAAAGGATGATGTTGTCTAATACCGGCCCATGAGCTTCTATCTCTGCAATCTGAGCGGGTGGGGTGTTTTCTACTGTAAATACTGACTGAAACTCTTTGTTCAATTCCTTGCAGATCTCTTCATCCATCTCAGAGATGCATCCATCCGCTCTCTTAAGCCTTAAAACCTGTTCTTTTACCTTCAGTTTTTTTCTGATAAAGATGAGGAAAAGCTTGGGATTTATATGTCCCTCTCATAGTCTCTCTCTGCCTCTCTTCTTTGACTTAGGTAATTATTTCTTGCTCTTTTGTAGGTTTGCAGGCATATATGTTTTTTTCTCCTCCTATACCTTTTCCAGCATTTGTCTCTCCACTCCTTAGCTCTTTTACACTCATTATCGAACCATTTCTCTCTGGCATGAAGTACACCTACTTTGGCGACAGGTATGTAGCAATCTACTATCTTCCTATATATCTCACAAAAGATGTCATACATTTCTTGTACAGATTTGTTGTAAAATAAGGTCCTCCAGTCAGTAATTGCCAAAAGCTCATTCATTTTTATGTAATCTCCTTTCGAATATTTCCTCCTCATGTCATCAGTACCTCTACTTTCAGGCAGAACATCTTCAGTGATATACTCCATCAACAGCACACAGTGGTCACTCTTTCCAATTGGTGGTTCATACTTAATTTTTTCAACATCCAACACGCTATCTGTGAATACTAGATCAAGTAGTGATGGTTCATCCCTACCCCTGGCCCTCGTTGGCTCCAATACGTGTTGGTGTAGGAAATTCCCTTGTACGCACTTTAGGAAGCTTGCCCCTAATGAGTCCTCACCACTGTGTGTGTCAAGGTCTATCCAATCTATTTCTTTATGATTAAAATCTTCCATAATCATAATCCTTCATTTTCTATCCAGTGCCATTATGACAGCTTAGTTTATGACTTCAGTAGTACCTATATGACTTTCCTCATAAACTTCTAGCCTATGTTGGTTCCTTGGTGGGTTATTACAACTGTTATTATAATGCTCTCTGACCCAGTATTTATGCGAGCAACAAGAAATTCCTTGAACTCACTCTCTATAGCCAAGTTTATTTCTTCAACCCGAATCCTTGCACTTATGAGCAGTGCTAGCCCTCCACCAGTCCTTTTAGATCATTCAACCCTTAATATTCTGAAGCCCTTAGGAAAAACTGTGACACTGTTTATGTCCTAACTCAACTTAGTCTCTGTAACTGCCACTATATCTGCCTTACTGTTGTGAATCCTATCTTTTAATTCTACTGCCTTACCAGCTAATCAAACAGCATTTGTGCATAACAATCTTAATGAGGCCCCATCCCCTGATCTTCTGTCATTTTCATTATCTCCCCTTTGTCTGGAAGGACTCTGAACTTAAAAATTTTCTTCTCTTCTTTATTTATTTTCCTCATTTAACCTTCTAACCTCTTGCAGCAAGATTTTGATCCTTTCCATCTCTTCCTGTGTTCTGTATCGTCTAATGAACACTTCTTTGAATTCTTGAAGGTCTTTTAGACTTTTTTTTCTCAACAATATTTCCCTACATGTTTCCCCTCTCTCAAAGGTTACTTTTGTTGGTCTCTGTGTGTGTGTGTATGTGTGTGTGTGTGTGTGTGTGCGTGTGTGTGAAAGTGAATATCAATGTTTATTAAATTCATTAATGATAATTTTTCTTATTCTGACTTTTTCATATAAGCAACAGCACAGTAATCCTAGGAACAATTGCTACTACTACTACTACTACTACTACTACTACTACTACTACTACTACTACTACTACTACTACTACTACTACTACTACTACTACTACTACTACTACTACTACTACTACTACTACTACTACTACTGGTAGTGTTGGTGGTGATGGTGCTGCTGCTTCTGTTGTCATAGCTAATAGTGCTGCCTTTTTTCTCTGTGAAGTTAAAGCAGTAAGACCGGCAAGTCTGCCATTATTATTCTCTTCACTATTACTAATACTTTTTGATAAAATGAAAAATGAACTGACAACTTCTCCTAGAAATCAAAAAAGGTTATCGGGATTCCTATTCATAAATAAAGTTCATTGGCTCTGAAATAAGGCGACAGCCTCTCGAGCCCATTCCCCCCCCCTCGTTTTTAATTTCTATTTCTACCACAGCTACAATTCGTGCTACTAGATCTAGTAGTAGTCTTACACTGATATCCATTAAAAGTTTTTTAAATTTGTGTCTCATTTAAAAGTCTTTTGTATTGTAATCACTCCAAGAACAGCCTGTATATACCATTTACCAAGTGTTTTTACTATCAGTCGCCAACGATGTATATGTGGGGTGAGTCAGGTTCCGGTGCCAAACTTATGCCCTCAATGGTATTATTTATTATAAGGTTTCTTTACGTACTTGAAGTTTCCTATAAAACGATGTGCGAAGATCTTATTGATTTTTAGAATTCGATTTGCTTTAACTCTTATTTAGATGGTGCTGATTGAAAACTCTATATACAGCACATGCTTTTAAATCTATTGTAATATTGAGATATATTATCAATTATAATGTCTATCTGTTTAGATGTTTGACAGCTAGTGATCTGTTTGCAATAGATTTTGCTAATTCTATAATTTTTTACATTGCGTTGTAACTTTAAAAAATAATTGTTAATTAGCCATGCTGACTTACCAGTTTAACTTGCTTTAAATAAACGAACCATATATCATCCATAGATTTTCGGTGTAAAGAATAAAGGCAAATAATAATGGATAATAGGGCACGGAAAGCAGATGACAAGATAATGGATTATATACGGAAACGTTTCCGGTTATACATATTGGAGGGGGGGAATCTATTTTGTTCGGGGTCTCGCCTTAATTATTGGCCAATTTTGATTTTTAAGAGCAAAGGCCAAACATGTTTGTCACAGATCTGTAGATAAAGTTTAGCCACTCACTGCCAAGGCGCCATATTGCCACTATATCCGCACTCGAAACTTGCCTCTATTACCTGTCATCCAGTAGTGCTACATACGTATGTTAATATGCCAGTGAACAACACAACATAGTTTGTATCACAGGGGTCTGGAGCACTAAGCGCTAGAGGTAAGCTAGAATGAGAGCAAACAGCAGTAGAGATAGCACCCTGTTTAGGTCAAACATGGCTACACTCTTCTCTGCTTACGGCTCGGGTTGTAGAGGTAAAGTTGAAAGTAAAGTTAGAGGTATTCAATAGTTTTTAGTACTTTTGAGCTAGATTTAGGCCGGAGGAAGGTAGGGATGTAGGTGAGTGAGCCCTACTTCTTGAAATACCTTGACATCCAGGAAAGTGAGAAGCGTGAAGGAGATAGAATGAATTGGCAAAAAATGATATGCAACCAGCTGGCATTGTCTCACTGATCTACGTAACCACAACCTTGAGGAAGGAAACTTGAGACTTTCAATGGCTGTGAGTGAGTGATTATAATAATGGAGAGATACATGAGTTTTTCCTTTTTGTTGTTGTAATATTGAACTAATGAGTAAACTAGCCACGGCAATCGGATGCCATGGCAAAAGATTCATCTTTCACTACACTGTGGATGACCCATGCTGTTTGGGGGGAGGGGAATAATGGTGACACTATATTTCTTAGGAATTAAGATGTGAAGAATGACTTCATTAGGCCTTTGGGAGAATGGGTGTATTTGTTGACCTTACTACGCTCCTTACAAGAAAGACTACGGTCATACTACACGTATATTTAGGATTCTTGCTTTGGTTGCGGCCACACTGCTCTCTGTGGCAGGAATAGACAATACACAAAAATTATCATTTATAATTATTATAATTATCATTATTATTATTATTATTATTATTATTATTATTATTATTATTATTATTATTATTATTATTATTATTATTATTATCATTATTATTATTATTATTATTATTATTATTATTATCATTATTATTATTATTATTATTATTATTATTATTATTATTATTATTATTATTATTATTATTATTATTATTATTATTATTATCATTATTATCATTATTATTATTATTATTATTATTATTATTATTATTATTATTATTAATAATATTATATTGCTATTACTATTATTATTATTATCATTATTATTATTATTATTATTATTATTATTATTATTATTATTATTATTATTATTATTATTATTATTATTATATTATTATTACTATTATTATTATTATTATTATTATTATTATTATTATTATTATTATTATTATTATTATTACCCCATAAGGGAGGGGGTATGAATATTTCCTCCATATTCCCCTGCGTGTCGCAAATGTCAACTAAATGGGGCGAGGAGAGAAGACTGGGAATCCCCTCCTCTGTATTTTCTGCCGGCATAGTCAAGGCATTTTGCAACCATCCCCCTTATAAGGGGGAATATGGCTTCAGTATATAGATAGAGAGAGTATTATTATTATTATTATTATTATTATTATTATCATTATTATTATTATTATTATTATTATTATTATTATTATTATTATTATTATTATTATTATTATTATCATTATTATTATTATCATTATTATTATTATTATTATTATTATTATTATTATTATTATTATTATTATTATTATTATTATTATTATTATTATTATTATTATCATTATTTTTATTATTATTATTATTGTTGTTGTTGTTGTTGTTATTACTATTATTATTATTATTATTATCATTATTATTATTATTATTATTATTATTATTATTATTATTATTATTATTATTATTATTATTATTATTATTATTATTATTATTATTATTATTATTATTATTATTATTATTATTATTTGCCTGAATTAGGATGCGACTGAAAGGGATCAGCTTGGTGTGGGGGAAAAGAATTTTTAATTATTATTACGCATAAAAAGGCAAGGGATACTGGAGACTTGCAATCTTCCGTCAAAGATATTTTTCCATAAAATAATTTATATCTGAAGTAAGGTTGAACAGATATCAAAGCATATATTGGCTCTTTCTGGCCACTTAAGATATTTTTCATCTCAATTCAGGCCAAACATTCGATTCAAAACTGCCAAGCTTACTTGTTCAATAATGTCAAATTTACTTACATACTATTTTTAATATAGCACTGTATGCACGAAATAGAGGGTTGGATAAAAATGCTAAGAAAGTTTTGTATGAGAAAGTGGTTGTGCCAACTGTGATGTATGGATCAAAGTTATCGGGTATGAAAGTAAGTTAGAGACAGAAACTAAATGTGTTCGAGATGTAATGCCTGAGGAGTATGATTGGTGTATCTCGGTTGGATAGGATTAGGAATGAATTGGTGAGAGCAAGAACGGGTGTGAAGAGAGAATTGGCAGCCAGAGTAGATATGAATCTTCTTAGATGGCTTGACCGTGAGGAGAGGATGGATGATGAAAGACTGCTGAAAAAGGTGATGAATGCGAGAGTTGATGGGAGAAATGTTAGAGGGAGGCCTAGGTTTGGGTGGATGGATGGAGTAAGGAGAGCCCTGAATGATAGGAGGATGGATGTGAGGGAAGCAAGTGAGCGTGCTAAGAACAGGAATGAGTGGCGAGAGATTGTAACACAGCTCTGGTGGGCATCTGCTGTTACCACGGGGCTGCATCTTAAAGAGGTAGCTCTGTGGTAGGGGCAGTAGGGGAGCTGGCATTATGAAGTGACACAGGTTGTGAAAGAGCCGGGAGGATGGGCTGTGGCACTCCAGCAGTGCCATCTGAATGGTCGCTAGCTCCCTCGTCATTGCCCATAGAGCTAAGTAATCCCCTTGTTGTATTTATTTTTCATCATGGCTAACCCCCAAATTGGGGGAAACAGCCAATGTAAATGAATCATAATATCATCAATGGGAAGCTCTTCATCGATTATATTACTCTATGAATAAATGGGTATATATTATGGGTTGCTTGAACAGAAACAATAATCGAACCCTATATTTTATACTTAATTTTAGCAAGCATTAACATCGTGATAGACTACTTAAGTTATACTAAGTAGAGAGAGAGAGAGAGAGAGAGAGAGAGAGAGAGAGAGAGAGAGAGAGAGAGAGAGAGAGAGAGAGAGAGAGAGAGAGAGAGAGAGAGAGAAGGTGCGGCTGTGAATAATTATCTAGTTCCTGACGTACATTATTAGCAAAATAAATTCATTTTAATTATCTTATTTATTTACTTATTACCGCATGAGAGTTCATAATTGGGAGGTTTTGTCCTTAACGAAGTCTGAGAATAACCCACATCTCTTACAGTAATAACTGATATGACAGGGGCTACACACACACACACACACACACACACATACACACACAAACACACACACACACACACACACACACACACACACACACACACACACACACACACACACACACAGGGAAATCTAGAAGAGTTGCCAGAGGTGGAGCCATCACATCACATTACCTAATTTTTTGTGTAAACTGGGGAAAGCTCTTAAACCGTTTACCTGATCCTGTGGTTCTATATATTGTTAAAATCAGTATCCTTCCCATTTATATTAACTAGTTAGTTAGTTTGATACACGAAAATATTGAATAATAAAAGAAAAAAAAATTACCAAATACCCACCAGTCAACAGTACCGAGTTAAGTTGCCAAGTAGTACAGCAGTCTTATTTTCTTCATTTTTTTTGCTTTTCTTTTAGCTTTCTCTTTTACTATTTTGTTATTTTGCATATATATTGAGTTAAATGTAAAGTCTAATCCCGTGATAACATATCTTGGTTAGCAAGTCAGTTTATCAGTTAGGAAGAATATATAACAGAAACAGGTGGGTGCCACCTCAAACACAAATTCGAATTTTTCTTCAGGTTTGACTTTTGTTTTTCTTTTTCTTTTTATACTTAAATTACCATGGTCAAGTTTTTAAGTTAAGATGTGTGTTACCAGAAAGGAGACAAACTGAGTCACTAAATAGCACTTATATGGAGATATAAAAATTCTGTGTGAAGCTAAATTAGAAGTTTTTCTCTTTTCTTTTTTTTTCCTCTTTCTCGTCTTCTTTCTATATTCTGTGAGAGGGAGAACATAAAAATGAAGCCATCTCTGTCCCAAACCTCTCCCACCCATGGGTCGGGAGAAGGGGTAGTCATCAGGGGACTTAAACAGAGAATCAAGAAGTTAGAGGAAATGGTTATAAGCCTTGATGATAAAATTCGGAATATGGATGGAGAAATGAAAGAGAATGAAACACTCAGAGAACAAATAAGATCTTTGGAGGAAGCAAATAAAGCACAAGGGCAGGAGAGAAAGGAACTAGAAAAAAGAATAAAGAAGCTGGAAGGGGAAAAGAGTCAACTAGAATCTAGAATTTCTAAACAAGAAGATAAAAACAAACAGCTGAATGACAACCTAAAGGAATTAGATGTTAGTTCACTGCTCTCTTCTGAGAGAGACGAGATTGCTGCTTGGAATGTTCAGATTAAGGAAAACATTGAACAGTTCAGAAAAGAGTTCCAGGAGCTGAATATGGAAAATGATGCCATGAAAACGTCCTTTGCTGATGCACTAAAGGGGAATGTGGCAGTAAAAGAGGCTGTAAAGGTGGTGGCACTGGAAAACATACAAACAGTTGACTATAAAGAGACAGTAATCAAAAAAATGAAAGACGTTGTGATGGAAAGGGCAAACCCACTCATCAGACAGGCTCTTGATAAGGAGAAGACAGTGGTAATCTCAGGCATAAGTGAATCCCAGGAGCCAACATGGCAGGGGAGACTTGAAGAAAATAAAGCTAGCGTTGTAGACCTGATAAGAAAGCTTGGAGTAGTATGTGGTCCTGAGGATATTGTAAACATACACCAACTAGGTAAATATTCGAGGGAAGGAAAGACGAGACCAACAAAAGTAACCTTTGAGAGAGGGGAAACATGTAGGGAAATATTGTTGAGAAAAAAAAGTCTAAAAGACCTTAAAGAATGCAAAGAAGTGTTCATTAGACGATACAGAACACAGGAAGAGATGGGAAAGATCAAAAACTTGTTGCAAGAGGCAAGAAGGTTTAATGATGAAAGAAATGAAGAAGAGAAGAAAAATTTTTGTTACAGAATACTTCCAGACAAAGGGGAGATAAAGAAGATAATGGCAGAAGATCAGGGGATGGGGCCTCATTAAGATTGTTATACACAAATGCTGATGGATTAGCTGGTAAGGCAGTAGAATTAAAAGATAGGATTCACAACAGTAAGGCAGATATAGTAGCAATTACAGAGACTAAGTTGAGTGAGGACATAAACAGTGTCACAGTTTTTCCTAAGGGCTTCAGAATACTAAGGGTTGAAAGATCTGAGAGGACTGGTGGAGGGATAGCACTGCTCATAAGTGAGAGGATTCAAGTTGAAGAAATAAACTTGGCTATAGAAAGTGAGTTCAGGGAATTTCTTGTTGCTCGCATAAATACTGGGTCAGAGAGCATTATAATAACTGTTGCATACAACCCACCAAGGAACCAAAATAGGCTTGAAATTTATGAGGAAAGTCATATAGGTACTATTGAAGTCATAAACTCAGTTGTTAACATGGCACGGGAGAAAAAATGTAGGATTTTGATTATGGGAGACTTTAATCATAAAGAGATAGATTGGATAAATCTTGACCCACACAGTGGTGAGGACTCATTTGGGGCAAGATTCCTAGATTGTGTACAAGGAAATTTCCTACACCAACATGTAATGGAACCAACAAGAGCCAGGGGTGGAGATGAGCCATCACTACTTGATCTAGTGTTCACAGATAATGTGTTGGATATTGAAAATATTGAGTATGAACCACCAATTGGAAAGAGTGACCACTGTGTGTTGTTGATGGAGTATATCATTGAAGACATTCTTCCTGAGAGTAGAGGCACTGAGGACATGAGGAGGAACTATCCGAAAGGAGATTACATCAAAATGAATGAGCTTTTTGCAGTTATTGACTGGAGAACCTTATTTTACAACAAATCTGTACAAGAAATGTATGACATCTTTTGTGAGAAATATGGGAAGATAGTAGATTGCTGCATACCTGTCACCAAAGTAGGTGTAATTCATGCCAGAGAGAAATGGTTCGATAATGGGTGTAAAAGAGCTAAGGAGTGGAGAGACAAATGCTGGAAAAGGTATAGGAGGAGAAAAAACATAAATGCCTGGCAAACCTACAAAAGAGCAAGAAATGACTACCTAAGTAAAAGGAGAGAGGCAGAGAGAGATTATGAGAGGGACATCACCAGGAAGGCTAAAGAAAATCCCAAGCTTTTCCACAGCTTTATCAGAGGAAAACTGAAGGTAAAAGAACAGGTTTTAAGGCTAAAGAGAGCGGATGGAAGCATC
>JAXCGZ010000749.1:37500-43262 GCA_037179515.1 Halocaridina rubra
CAGAGATGCAAACAAGTTTTTTTGTGGATAACAGTAATGTCAAGATCTGGTTCCATTGTGAGTGTGTATATATTATAATATATATATATATATATATATATATATATATATATATATATATATATATATATATATAGTGTGTGTGTGTGTGTGTGTGTGTGTGATTACCTGATTGTGATTACCTAATTGTGTTTACGGGAAAGAGCCCAAAGCTCGTATCTTCCCGTCTCCTGATCGGTTCCATTTTAGACTTAGTGATACTTATCATACCTGTCCTTATAACTATGGATTGAGATAGCATTAACTACCTCCTCACTTAGCCAATTCCAATTATCAACTACTCTTACACTGAAAAAGTATTTCTTTACATCCTGCAAAGAAGTTTTCTTACCAAGCTTCAAACTATGACCTCTAGTTCTAGAGCCAGCCATATCAAAATATCGATCCCTATCCACTCTATCATAACCATGAAGGAATTTAAAGACTGTCACCATATCCCCCCTCACTCTTCTAGCTTCGAGTGATGGTATGTCTAATTCCCTCAGACTCTCATCATAACTGAGATTGCGTATTTCTGGCACCAGTTTCGTGGCATGTCTTTGAACTTTTTCAAGCTTAGCTATGTGCTTTTTCAAGTGCGGATTCCAAAAGGGGGCTGCATATTCGAGTTTTGGCCTCACATAGGTTACATAAATATTTCTGAACATTTCCTTGTCCATGTGCCTGAAGGCTACCCTTACATTTGATAAGAATGCATATGCTGCCCTTACTATGCCATTTATATGTATTTCTGGAGACAAATCTGCCAGTATGTTTACTCCTAGATCTCTCTCATTTTCTGTCTCTTGAAGTTGTACTCCAGCCACCGAGTAGTCAAGCTTGGGCCTTCTTGCACTTGTACCCATTCTCATTACCTTACATTTTGAAGTATTGAATTTCATTAGCCACTTTTCTGACCACTCATGCAGATTATTTAGATCCTCCTGAAGTTCTCTACCATTGTTCTCGTTTTTTACTTTCTTCACAATCTTTGCATCATCTGCAAACATATTCATGAAAGAATTTACAGACTCTGGTAGGTCATTTACATATACAAGGAACAAAAGTGGCCCTAAAACTGAACCCTGTGGAACTCCACTACTAACTCTTCTCCATTCAGACACTGAGTGTCTTACTCTAACCCTCTGTTCCCTTCCTTCTAAGTAAGTTTTTATCCATTCTAAAACATTTCCACCTATTCTAGCCATTGATTGCAGCTTCCTAATAAGTCTCCCATGTGGAACAGTGTCAAACGCTTTCTGGAAGTCTAGGAATATGCAATCTGCCCAGCCCTCTCTTTCCTGTAAGATTCGGCTTACCTCATAATAAAATTCTAATAAGTTTGTTACTGTTGATCTACCTTCTCTGAAGCCATGTTGCCTCACTGACAAAAAGTTGAAGGATTCCAAGTGAAGAGAGATATGTTTCCTTAGTAGTTTCTCCATAACTTTGCAAACTATGCTGGTCAAGGAAACTGGTCTATAGTTCAGAGCGGTATCCCTCCTTCCCTTTTTGAAGATAGGTATCACATTTGCTTGTTTCCAGCATCTTGGAATCTCCCCTGACTCCAGTGACTCTTTAAATATGATACTTAGTTCCACTGATATTGAGTCTGCGCATTTTTTAAGCACATGAGGGGATATGTCATCAGGACCTGTAGCTTTATGAACATCTAAATCCATCAGCGCTTTGCATGCCTCTGTGGCTGTAAGGTTGATGTTCTCTAATACCGGCCCTTGAGCTTCTATCACTGCAATCTGAGGGGGTGGGGTATTTTCTACTGTAAATACTGACTGAAACTCCTTGTTCAATTCTTTGCAGATCTCTTCATCCGTCTCAGTGATGCTTCCATCCGCTTTCTTTAGCCTTAAAACCTGTTCTTTTACCTTCAGTTTTCCTCTGATAAAGCTGTGGAAAAGCTTGGGATTTTCTTTAGCCTTCCTGGTGATGTCCCTCTCATAGTCTCTCTCTGCCTCTCTCCTTTTACTTAGGTAGTCATTTCTTGCTCTTTTGTAGGTTTGCCAGGCATTTATGTTTTTTCTCCTCCTATACCTTTTCCAGCATTTGTCTCTCCACTCCTTAGCTCTTTTACACCCATTATCGAACCATTTCTCTCTGGCATGAATTACACCTACTTTGGTGACAGGTATGTAGCAATCTACTATCTTCCCATATTTCTCACAAAAGATGTCATACATTTCTTGTACAGATTTGTTGTAAAATAAGGTTCTCCAGTCAATAACTGCAAAAAGCTCATTCATTTTGATGTAATCTCCTTTCGGATAGTTCCTCCTCATGTCCTCAGTGCCTCTACTCTCAGGAAGAATATCTTCAATGATATACTCCATCAACAACACACAGTGGTCACTCTTTCCAATTGGTGGTTCATACTCAATTTTTTCAATATCCAACACATTATCTGTGAACACTAGATCAAGTAGTGATGGCTCATTCCCACCCCTGGCCCTTGTTGGTTCCATTACATGTTGGTGTAGGAAATTCCCTTGTACGCAATCTAGGAATCTTGCCCCGAATGAGTCCTCACCACTGTGTGGGTCAAGATTTATCCAATCTATCTCTTTATGATTAAAGTCTCCAATAATCAAAATCCTACATTTTTTTTCCCGTGCCATGTTAACAACTGAGTTTATGACTTCAATAGTACCTATATGACTTTCCTCATAAACTTCAAGCCTATTTTGGTTCCTTGGTGGGTTGTATACAACAGTTATTATAATGCTCTCTGACCCAGTATTTATGCGAGCAACAAGAAATTCCTTGAACTCACTTTCTATAGCCAAGTTTATTTCTTCAACTTGAATCCTTTCACTTATGAGCAGTGCTATCCCTCCACCAGTCCTCTCAGATCTTTCAACCCTTAGTATTCTGAAGCCCTTAGGAAAAACTGTGACACTGTTTATGTTCTCACTCAACTTAGTCTCTGTAATTGCTACTATATCTGCCTTACTGTTGTGAATCCTGTCTTTTAATTCTACTGCCTTACCAGCTAATCCATCAGCATTTGTGTATAACAATCTTAATGAGGCCCCATCCCCTGATCTTCTGTCATTATCTTCTTTATCTCCCCTTTGTCTGGAAGAACTCTGAAATGAAAATTTTTCTTCTGTTCTTCATTTCTTTCCTCATTTAACCTTCTTGCCTCTTGCAACAAGTTTTTGATCTTTCCCATCTCTTCCTGTGTTCTGTATCGTCTAATGAACACTTCTTTGAATTCTTGAAGGTCTTTTAGACTTTTTTTTCTCAACAATATTTCCCTACATGTTTCCCCTCTCTCAAAGGTTACTTTTGTTGGTCTCGGCTCTCCTTCCCTCGAATATTTATCTAGTTGGTGTATGTTTACAATATCCTCAAGACCACAAACTACTCCAAGCTTTGTGTGTGTGTGTGTGTTTTTTGTTTTTATTTTTTGTTTTTGTTTTTTAGCGTGTACATTCATCTGCATATACCAAATTCTGTTCAATGAAAAGAGCCCTCTAATGGTAATGCCCAATTTCCTAGTCTTTTTCATTTTATTTACCCACTATCACTTATCATAACTTTCCTTAAATTTATGATTGCAGTCAGCATTTAGCCTTTCCTCACATTACTAATTCTAATTATCAACTGTTCTTGCACTAAAAAAAAAGTATACTCCCTTCCATTTAGTAATGGAATTTGGTACTGAGCTTCAAGCAATGACCTATAGTTTTAGATCCCCCCTCGTTAGATTATCGCTGTTAAAACCATGGAGGAATTTAAAATCCTTTACCATACCCCCATTTTTTCTAGCTTCTAGCACTGATAAGTCCAACTCCTTAAGCCTTTCCTTACAACTGAGTTTTCATACCTCTGCCACCACCTTCGTAGTATGTCTACGAACTTTCTCCAACTTGTTTATGTTTACTGAAGTTCGACTTCTAGAAGAGTGCTTAGGCCTCAAGTAAGTCATGAAATATTTCTGAATATTTCTTTGTCTCTATGCCTGTCGGCCATACTTATATATGACCAGAATGCATATACTGGCTTCACTATGCCATTTAATTTCCGCTGACAAATATACCAATGCACTAACTCCTATGTAACTTTCCCCCACAGACTCATAAATTTCCTCAGTTAATATTTAAGTGTGTGTTTATTATGCTTCGCATTTTCTCCATTATCAGTACTTTTATTTTTGCATACAGATGCTCTTTCAACGCATAGGTGATTTCAATTGATCACGAAAGATTATAATTCATTCTCGCTCTCTCTCTCTCTCTCTCTCTCTCTCTCTCTCTCTCTCTCTCTCTCTCTCTCTCTCTCTCTCTCTCTCTCTCTCTCTCTCTCTTCTCTCTCTCTCTCTCTCTCTCTCTCTCTCTCTCTCCCTCTCTCTCTCTCTCTCTCTCTCTCTCTCTCTCTGGCTCACACACAAGCACACACACACACACACACACACACGCACACACACACACACCTATGCATACACTCTCACACATACACACACAACACCTATGCACACACTCTCACACATACACACACACACACACGCACTCTCTCTCTCTCTCTCTCTCTCTCTCTCTCTCTCTCTCTCTCTCTCTCTCTCTCTCTCTCTCTCTCTCTCTCTCTCTTTCTATTCCACACATACACATACACACATACACAGTCTCTCTCTCTCTCTCTCTCTCTCGTCTCTCTCTCTCTCTCTCTCTCTCTCTCTCTCTCTCTCTCTCTCTCTCTTCTCTCTCTCACACACACACACACACACACACACACACACTCACATGCAATACATTGGTGTTGCTGCATATGTTTTCTTCGTGCCCAGGCCCGATAAGGGTAGATTTTTTTTTTATCCATCCTGTTGTCACAAACATAAAAAATAAAAGTCAATTAGAGGAAGACAGATGGTGTCGCTTAGACTGGATTCACTAACTGTAAAGAAATATTTATCAAGCAGTAACAGTGTTATGTGATCGCCAAAGCCCACAAGCCATATATATAATCATTGATTGTGTATTTGCTCGTTTGTTTATTTATTTGTTTGTTTATTTGTACTTTTGTTTATTTATTTGTTTTTTATTTTATTTATTTAATTTACTTATATATGTAGTTATTTATTTATATATTAATTTAGTCATTTCTTTACGTGTTCATGCATAGCAATAGATCCATCATTCTAAAGGATCCAAGCCAGATTTCGCTGTGTTCCTGGGCTAAAATAATTTAAAAAATTTCCTGAACCATTGCAAAGAGGAAAGGAGAGTAATGTTGTGACGTCTTTCTTCACATAGCCCTTGCCCAATCAACCGGGTAGAATGAGCACACATAGAAATGGAGACCTTTTTTGTAACCTACTTAACGATGGTGTCTTCAGGCATGAAAACGTGGCTTTAATATGGATGTCATTAGCGCTGCACCGGAATGAAATAATTTTCCCAAGTAAATGCAACGTCGAAACAAACCTGCCTTTTCATTTAGGAAAATAAATATAAATCCATCAGTCAACAGGCACCCTAATCAAGGGATAAGATTAACAAAAGTAGGTAGATATGGCGGAGTATAGTCTGTTACCATCAGTCTTTTCATGCTTGACTTTGATTTGCTAAAGGGATGAAACCAACTCAGGTTGCGGAGTGTGGCTCTCACTATATATGCTGGAGACAACTCATAAAACCTTTATTTTGACATGCTGAAAAGATGAAAGTCACTCAAATCGTGGAAGCTCACTGGATATATTCAGATGT
>JAXCGZ010000750.1:0-27500 GCA_037179515.1 Halocaridina rubra
ACAGCAACTGTCACTAACCAGGACACCCAAATTATATCTTCCAGCACAAATAACCAACCCAGCAATAGACTGCGAAACAATGAAGAAAACAGAAAAGACAAAATAGCAGCAATCTCTACTCTAAACATTCCATCGAAGTCCTCTCCCCACAGCCACAGTTGCCAAATAATGCAAGTGCAAGGGTTACAGCTCAAATATATATTCGCATTCCTGGCAACCCCTTTGAGAGAGAGATACGTAATACACTGACAAATCAAGGCATTCCTTCTGAAGAAGTCTTGATTAAGGAGCTTTATCGCACACCAAACTGGGTTTCCTTCGCAATAACGATATCGAAAGGATTTGAATATGTGCCTTACAAACTGAATCAATGGCCTACAGGCACAAGTGTCCAGCCATTTCGTGGGAGCAAACAATGGTCATACCAAAATAAACAGCAAAGAGCAAATGGAACAATCCCCTATATGCGAGACTACAGAAAGAGACACGATACAAACCTCTCTTATCGCCGTCCAAGCACAAGAGACTTCTCCTGGAGTGATGGCTCTTACAACCCTAGACACTCACCTAGGCATACAAACTTTGGGAAGGCCCGATCATACCACGGCACGTACTCAAACCAGCATTACACATCCAACGGCAGGTACAGACACCAGGATCCATGGGCTAACCCCAGAACACACTACAATGATGAATTCCCAGCAGAATCATACAGTCGAAACTACAACTATGACTATGGATACCACCCCAATGAAACATGGTAATACCTCGTCTCCTGCTGTTGCTGTTACTGCTGCCGATGTGAAAGTTACTTGTAAATATAATGATAGATTATCTGTCGTACATATAAATGCACAATCCCTGTTATCCCATATACTAGAAATTGAACATAAGCTTGTACAAGAAAATATTGATGTTCTTTGCATTAGCGAATCATGGCTGTATCCGTCAATTAATAATGCATTTATTAATATTCCTTCATATAATATTTATCGCTATGACAGTGGTAGAGGTGGAGGTGTATGTTTATATGTTAAAAATTATTTGAAGGCCACTGAACTAAATCTTGAAACTGAGAAGCACGAAGGAGTGGAAGATAAATGGATCTCTGTCCAACATAAAAAGTTTCCTTCTATTATCATAGGCTGCGTGTACCGCCACCCCAAAGCCTCGGTAACCTCCTTTAGCTATATTTTGGACGTTTTTAAGGAGATAATTTTAAAAAACAAACCAGTTTTTATATATGGCGATTTTAATGATGATCAACTAAAAAGAGAAAATAAAATGAGTAGACTTATTAAGAATTTAAATCTAGAACAGATTATAAATAAACCAACTAGAATCACTCCCACTTCAGTTTCCCAAATCGATCTAGTAATAACAAACTCCAAACATATGATAACTAAGTGTGACGTAATGCCAAGCCCTATAGCAGACCACGAGGAAATTGTAACGTCCCTAAATATTCGCAAACCAAAGAGACAACCAATCTTTAAAACATTCAGATGCTTAAGAAATTATTCACAAGAATTACTTTGTAGTTTACTTATGAATGAAGTACATAAATTAAATGAAATTCTATATACCGATAATATAAATAAACAAGTAAGAATTTTAACCAGTGTCTTATCATCATGTATAGATCGATGTGCACCACTCGTGACAAGAGAAATATTTCGTCCCCCCGCTCCTTGGATAACAGATGACATAAAAAACATTATGAAAGAAAGAGACAAACTACAAAATGAAGTAAAACTACAAAGAGATAATATCCCTTTAAGAGAAAAGTTTACAGAGCATAAGAAACAAGTAAAATCATTATTAAGTAACAGTAAGAAACAGTATTACAAAAATGAATTTCAAAACGCTAAAGGCAATATCTCTGATACATGGAAAATTGCTAAAACCATGCTTTCCAATAACTGTAATAAAAGTAGTAACATATCAATTATACCCGATGAGGTAGATGTAAGTGCTAAAGCAGAAGAGTTCAATAATTTTTTCGCTGAAGTGGGGAAAAAAACCTTTGAAAAAACAAAAAAAGAAATAATAAATGAAATCAATAATAGTAATGGTGGTAATAATAATGATGATGGTAGTAGTAATAATAATAGAAATGTTGATAATGGTGTAAATAATAATGATGGTGGTAGTAATGGTAATGATAATAGTGATGATGGTAGCAATAATAATAATAATGTAAATTTGGAAGAACATAGTGCATTCAATAGAAGTACTGATGTCTTTAACCCTACTACAGTAGATTGTAATACAGTAATCTTAGTAATAAAAAATCTGAAAGACTCTAATGCATATGGATCAGATGGAATTTGTTTTCGTTTTATTAGAGATTCATTATTTGTAATAGCTTATTATCTGACGGTAATAATCAATACTTCCATAGTTACCAATATCTACCCAGATTTATGGAAAAATCCCCATGTAATTCCTGGTTTTAAAAATGGAAATCCTGACGACGTCTCTAACTATAGACCAATCTCTTTACTACCAATTTTATCAAAGATACTTGAAAAGATTGTTGCAAATCAGTTAAGTGAGTTTCTTGAAAAAAATAAACTTATTGCAAAAAGTCAACACGGTTTCAGGCCAAAATTATCAACTGAAACTGCCTTATTGAAGATATCAGATGAAATATACAAAAATATAGATAATAAGAAAATATCATTGCTACTACTACTCGATCTTTCTAAAGCTTTTGATAGTGTAAACCATAGTATATTATTAGAAAAATGCAAAAAAATGAACATTGACCCAAGCTGGTTCGAGAACTATTTAAAAAACCGCTACCAGTCAGTCAGAATAAAAGATGCAGTTTCAAGTTCCAAGAAGGTATTGTTTGGGGTCCCTCAGGGATCGATCCTAGGACCTATACTTTTTCTAATATATGTAAACGATCTAGTAAAATATTTACCTAACTGTTATGTCATTCAATATGCTGACGATACTCAAATCTTAATTGAAGGAGAAATCAATGATTTAGAAAATATTATTCGTAGAGCAGAAGAAATTTTGTATATGGCTAAACGTTACTTTCTAAAAAATGGTCTGTTACTTAATGAAACTAAAACCCAATCTATTCTTATCGGATCCAGACAATTATTATCAGAAGTTGATGACAATCTTCATATAAATTTTAACGGTAATATCATTAAGCCAATGAACTCGGTAAAGAACCTAGGTGTCTATTTTGACCGTTACATGAATTTTGAAATGCATATAGATGAAATTTATAAAAAAGTAATGGGTACTCTAATATATCTAAATAGGGTAAAAGACTCATTTGAAACATCAACTCGTATAATAATTGTCCAGTCCTTAGCTATGAGTTTAATTAATTACTGTCTCAAAGTTTGGGGATGTACAAATAAGACTCAATTACAAAGAATACAAAAGTTACAAAACTTTGCAGCACGAGTGGCTGTTGGCAATGTAAGAAAATACGAGCACATCTCTCCTGTTTTAAAAGATCTAGAATGGATAAAGATTAGAGATAAATATGTTTTTGATATATGTACCTTTGTTTTTAATATACTAAGAAACAATATTCCTGATTGCTTGTATAATTTTTCTACAGTAAGCTCAGTTACCGGGTTAACTACCCGTCAAGGGGAAGATTTATTAGCACGAAGGTCTAAAACTGATATTGGCTCAAGAGATATAAACATTCGTGGACCTCATTTATATAATCAGCTTCCCAGAGAACTAAAAAATGCTGGTTCAGTGTATACTTTTAAATATAATCTTAAGAAGTTACTCTTAAAGGAAGATTTTACTTGTAAATTTTAATTGTACACCCATTTTGAATACCCAATGTATGTTGGAAATAAAGTATTATTATTATTATTTTTATTATTATTATTACTCTCTCTCAATACATCTCTTCCTCCTCCCTCCCTCCCTCTTGTTCAACCTTTCCCCTCCCTGCCTCCTCTTTATTATTACATTTAGTAACATTAAAGAGTCTGACAGTGTAAATAGACTCATAATTACCAAGAACGCCGAGCCAGTAATCTGAGGTCTGCATTGTATTCCAAGGGAATTTATTTTGCTATATTTCCCAACCAGGGCAATGTATTCAGGTTGTAGGCGATTGTATTCTGGTCCAGACACCGGTAACGGGATTATAACTAATGAGAATATGAGGAATGCGTTTGCCAAGGAATGTGGTAATTTGGTGTAGGTATTTTGCTTTCGCATTAAGTGGGTTAAAGCTGTGTTTGCCCTATCAGTGGACCTGAATTCAAACCCACCTTATATTGTGACAGATGAAGAGTTGAAGTTAAATGGCTTTATTGAGTTGAAAGACAGTAGTGGCGTCAGTCGAGTACCTACAAGTAAATACATAATTATAATGGAAGGCCTTTTGTAAAATGAATTTCTCCATGACATAAGCAAAAAAGTATACCTGTCTTAACGACCTACGCACATGCACGCACATAACACACGTGTGAACGCACACACACACACACATACACACGCAAAACTCCACCTCCCATCTACCCTAACCAGTACCTATCCTCACCCATACCTATTTATCCTTCATTCTAATACCTCTTGGCCTACCTGCTTGCTAATCAGACCGATCCAATCACCAAAACCAACAAAGATTTACCCCAATCCCTCATATCCAAGATTAGTAGGAAGAGAAGGGGGGGGGGGGGAAGACGAAGGGCTTAGTGTGGTCTATTCTTAAACCTAATCCCTTTGAGCGTTTTATGATGTAGGCTTGCTGTTAAGTGTACCGTATTTAAGAAACTCAAGGTGCTTAGTGGGTTGATCATAGAGAAGATGGAGGTATGTGTGTGCTTGTGTGTGTGTGGATATATATATATATATATATATATATATATATATATATATATATATATATATATATATATATATATATATATATATATATATATATATATATATATATAAAATTTTTTGACGTTTTGTATCACCATTAATCCCTGTTTGAATAGGGTTGGACACACATAGCTTGGAACTTGAGATTTCAGGTTGAATGTCCTTATTTACGGTCCGCGGTGGTCTGACACGGAGTACAGATAGAAATATTATCACTTGTTAAAATCTAATTGGCTGGATTCGAACATGCAACGCAATATTAGAGGTATGATCTCGGCTAACTGCTAAATATAAGGACTGAACACACTACAGAATCATCAGTGCATAATTTGCTCTCTCTTCCCAAATTCATTCGTGATTTACTTACGCGTAAAGTCAAATCCCTGCTATATTGCCATCTACAGTGATCATATAAACACGGTGTCATATGTCAAATCACGTGCTCATTACCAACCGCTCTCTCTTACACATAGATGAGACGTTTCTCTTCTTTTATACCTTTAAGCGGTAAAGTTGGTATCGCTTTAACTCACTGTGTTGTAGTATCGAATCGCAGCCAGGGCAAAAAATATGAATTATGTACTTGCATATGCTAATCTGTTTATTTGATCGCATATGTATGTATGTGTAAGTAAAACTTTTTATACATATTGCTTTCTCTCGACACGATCAGCAGAAATTATATATATATATATATATATATATATATATATATATATATATATATATATATATATATATATATATATATATATATATATATATATATATATATAACATTTGGTATTTGAAAATGACAGCTACGAAGCGACCTCTTTTGGCATTTAATTCTAAATTCTGGATTATATATTTTAATTTGAGAACACCAGATGGATCATAAAATTCCACCATAAAAGAAGGAAAAATTATTAGAGAATATGGTGTGTTGATAAGAGGAAGAAGAAATGTTTAGAGAAAAGATATTTATAACAATAATAATATTACTGATAACAATAATAGTGATAATGATAGTAATAGTGATAATAGTATTAATAATAATAATAATAATATAATAATAATAATAATATAATAATAATAATAATAATAATAATAATAATAATAATAATAATAATAATAATAATAATAATAATAATAATTACAATAATAATAATAATGATATAATTATAATAATAATATAATAATAAATAATAATAATAATAATAATAATAATTAATAATAATTAATAATAATAATAGTGACAATGATAATAAATAGTATTCATAAACTTCGCTGACCTGACCTGACCTTATTTGACCTGACTCTTAGAGATGAAACAATACATCAGTTAAGGAATCATTAAGGTATTTACAGCTACACCTACCTAGTAGGTCTTTGTTTCAATATTAGCTCTCTCTCTATCTCTCTCTCTCTCTCTCTCTCTCTCTCTCTCTCTCTCTCTCTCTCTCTCTCTCTCTCTCTCTCTCTCTCTCTCTCTCTCTCCTTTTCCCAAGGTGGACAGCATGCTTTATTCTGGAGGGGGGGGGGGAATGGGCGCACCTTCGAGAGTAATCGTATCGCCAAACTAATCCTGATGACAACAGCCCAATTAGGGTATTGAAGACCCCGAAGGACGAAGGGCATGCCATGGGGCGGGCATATGCTAAATGCCTAAGCTCATGCAGGTGTTGAGGTGTGTGCTTTCTAACCCAAACGAAAAAAACACAGATGAAGAAAAACAAGCGGATATGTGGAAGGCAGCTCAGTGGATATTGCACTTGATGCCAATCCGGCTGGCCATGAATTAGACTCCCTTTAGAAAAAACAAACACAAAAAACACACATATAATGGGATAGACGGATAGTACTGTTATTCATACAACGCTTAGCTGGCACCCTGGAAGTGCCGAATTCAACTCACGGAAATAACTTGTATATGCTCTTGTGGGTGCACGCACTCAAGCACACAGACATACACACACACACACGCACACACACACACACACACTCAGAGAGAGAGAGAGAGAGAGAGAGAGAGAGAGAGAGAGAGAGAGAGCAAGAGAGAGAGAGAGAGATCCTGAGTACTCTAACTAAAGGTGTCTCATGTATATATATATATATATATATATATATATATATATATATATATATATATATATATATATATATATATATATATATATATATATATATATATATATATGTATATATGTATATATGTATATATGTATATATATATATATATATATATATATATATATATATATATATATATATATATATATATATATATATATATATATATATATATATATATATATATATATATATATATATATATATATATATATATATATATGTATATATATATATATATATATATATATATATATATATATATATATATATATATATATATATATTATATATATATATATAATATATATATATGTATATATATAATATATATATATATATATATATATATATATATATATATATGTATATATATATATATATATATATATATATATATATATATATATATATATATATATATATATATATATATATATATATATATATATATATATATATATATATATATATATATATATATATATATATATATATATATATATATATATATATATATATATATATATATATATATATATATATATATATATATATATATATATATATATATATATATATATATATATATATATATATATATATATATATATATATATATATATATATATATATATATATATATATATATATATATATATATATATATATATATATATATATATATATATATATATATATATATATATATATATATATATATATATATATATATATATATATATATATATATATATACATATATATATATATATATATATATATATATATATATATATATATATATATATATATATATATATATATATATATATATATATATATATATGTATATATGTATATATATATATATATATATATATATATATATATATATATATATATATATATATATATATATAAATATATATATATATATATATATATATATATATATATATATATATATATATATATATATATATATATATATATATATATATATATATATATATATATATATATATATATATATATATATATATATATATATATATATATATATATATATATATATAGATATATATATATATATATATGATATATAGATATACATATATATATATATATATATATATATATATATATATATATATATATATATATATATATATATATATATATATATATATATATATATTTATATATATATATGCATATATATATATATATATATATATATATATATATATATATATGTATATATATATATATATATTTATATATATATATATATATATATATATATATATATATATATATATATATATATATATATATATATATATATATATATATATATATATATATATATATATATATATATATATATATATATATATATATATATATATATGAAGAAAGATATAAACATATATATATATATATATATATATATATATATATATATATATATATATATATATATATATATATATATATATATATATATATATATATATATATATATATATATATATATATATGCATATATATATATATATATATATATATATATATATATATATATATATATATATATATATATATATATATATATATATATATATATATAAAGTACTTATTAATTTCGTGACCTAAACTGGTCACCTTCTCAAAGTACAATGGCAAGAGATACAACTAGTAAAACAGAAGAACACTTGAACACTTACTAGTTGTATCTCTTGCCATTGTACTTTGAGAAGGTGACCAGTTTAGGTCACGAAATTAATAAGTTCTTTACATATATATATTTTCATTGTTTTATTTAATGGGCTTTTCTTTCCATTTTAGACTGTATGTTAACAGTTCAGTGTTATTTATATATATATATATATATATATATATATATATATATATATATATATATATATATATATATATATATATACAAACGCACTAACACTCACGCACACACTGCATATGTATAGGTGTAAAATATATTCCTGCCTTTTATGGAATTCGAACCTAGAGCGCCCTGACAATCCATGTGTGCACTAATGAATAGTTAACTGAACTCCTGATCACAGTCATTTGATTTTTTTTTTTTTAATTTACACTTAAGATAATGAGATTATTTGGATGCATAGACATGTGTGTGTGCAGCGCAGGTGTGTGTGTGTGTGTGTGTGTGTGTGTGTGTGTGTGTGTGTGTGTGTGTGTGTGTGTGTGTGTGTGTGTGTGTGTGTGTGTGTGTGTGTGTGACCGTTTCAAAGCGAAGAGAAGTTGAAAAACAATTCTTGGAATGAAGTTGATTACTAATTCATCATTTAGGTCATTATTGATAGCGAACGACATCAAAACAAAGTTGTCAGCTTGTAATGTCAGGTCGACTGACCCTCGTCCATATTACACGAGACACGTCAACCCAGTGTCAGCAACTTCCAAGGGTTACTCCGTCTCGCCACACTACGACAGACGCAAATAAACCGAAAGACAGACAAGAGTAATGGGGGTAGCAAATTTTGTCCTCTCTCCCTCAATCTCACTTTAGACTTGGAATGAGTATATTATTTATCTGGTAAAAGAATCTCTCTCTCTCTCTCTCTCTCTCTCTCTCTCTCTCTCTCTCTCTTTCATATATATATATATATATATATATATATATATATATATATATATATATATATATATATATATATATATATATATATTGATTAGGATTATTGTATATTATTATATAGCTGACGCTGTGTGTGTGTGTGTGTGTGTGTGTGTGTGTGTGTGTGTGTGTGTGTGTTATTCTTTCTCTCAATAGCCCCTGGAATGAAAATACGAGTATGAAACAGCTAGTAGAAAGTGATATGAAGTTTAAGGCAAGCAGTGTAGGCCCGTTGGAATAATCTAGTGTTGATGATTTCAGTTGTTTGTTTATTACTGATTATTTTCTAGTTGAACATTTCTGACATATCTGTTCCCGACTTGAGAGTCAATGTAATAAGAAGATTTGAGTAAGAAAAAATACTTAAAAGATACATCTGTAAATGAATTTTCCTTCTTTTGCCATCTCTACATTTCACCCGAGATATTTTGTTACGATTGTGACACCGGGACAAGCAAGAAAATTGTCCTCATCGGGCCCGGGCATAAAAAAAAGACTGAGACGAAGAAAATATAGACGCTTTAGGACAAGGTAGAATTAAAAGAATGACACATAATAGCAAAAGAATAGGCTGAAAAAATGATTAGTAGGCCTAGACCCTGAGATGATGATAGATCCTCCTTTTGAAAGAAGATAGGTCATAAGAATTAGGAAAGAGAGAAGGAAGAAGAGAGTGCCACAGTCTGGACATTTACGTAAAAGGATATCCAGATGATGGTAAATGTAGACCGATGGAAGTTAATTATATAAATAAAATTGTATTTCTTCAAATATCTGTATGCAGTTATTTTGATGTTCTGTATTTGTAGAAGTAAAAGAAATTGCGTTTCAGTGTCCTCAATAGACATGGTAGAGAGAAATTGCAGATATTAGCTAAAATGCAATTTTAACGAATGTAGAACAGTAGAAATGTATCTATGAACGAGATTTTACTATGGCATAAAGTGGAAGTGTTTGGAATTTTGACGATTTGCAGAGATAGATAGATAGATAGATAGATAGATAGATAGATAGATAGATAGATAGATAGATAGATAGATAGATAGATAGATAGATAGATAGATAGAGAGAGAGAGAGAGAGAGAGAGAGAGAGAGAGAGAGAGAGAGAGAGAGAGTAATAATAATAATAATAATAATAATAATAAGACTTTATTTCCAACGTACATTGGGTATTCAAATATGGGTGTACTATTAAAATTTACAAGTAAAATCTTCCTTTAAGAGTAACTTCTTAAGATTATATTTAAAAGTATTCACTGAACCAGCATTTTTTAGTTCTCTGGGAAGCTGATTATATAAATGAGGTCCACGAATGTTTATATCTCTTGAGCCAATATCAGTTTTAGACCTTCGTACTAATAAATCTTCCCCTTGACGGGTAGTTAACCCGGTAACTGAGCTTACTGTAGAAAAATTATACAAGCAATCAGGAAGATTGTTTCTTAGTATATTAAAAACAAAGGTACATATATCAAAAACATATTTATCTCTAATCTTTATCCATTCTAGATCTTTTAAAACAGGAGAGATGTGCTCGTATTTTCTTACATTGCCAACAGCCACTCGTGCTGCAAAGTTTTGTAACTTTTGTATTCTTTGTAGTTGAGTCTTATTTGTACATCCCCAAACTTTGAGACAGTAATTAATTAAACTTATAGCTAAGGACTGGACAATTATTATACGAGTTGATGTTTCAAATGAGTCTTTTATCCTATTTAGATATATTAGAGTACCCATTACTTTTTTATAAATTTCATCTATATGCATTTCAAAATTCATGTAACGGTCAAAATAGACACCTAGGTTCTTTACCGAGTTCATTGGCTTAATGATATTACCGTTAAAATTTATATGAAGATTGTCATCAACTTCTGATAATAATTGTCTGGATCCGATAAGAATAGATTGGGTTTTAGTTTCATTAAGTAACAGACCATTTTTTAGAAAGTAACGTTTAGCCATATACAAAATTTCTTCTGCTCTACGAATAATATTTTCTAAATCATTAATTTCTCCTTCAATTAAGATTTGAGTATCGTCAGCATATTGAATGACATAACAATTAGGTAAATATTTTACTAGATCGTTTACATATATTAGAAAAAGTATAGGTCCTAGGATCGATCCCTGAGGGACCCCAAACAATACCTTCTTGCGACTTGAAACTACATCTTTTATTCTGACTGACTGGTAGCGGTTTTTTAAATAGTTCTCAAACCAGCTTGGGTCAATGTTAATTTTTTTGCATTTTTCTAATAAGATGGTATGGTGTACGCTATCAAAAGCTTTAGAAAGATCGAGTAGTAGTAGCAATGATATTTTCTTATTATCTATATTTTTGTATATTTCATCTGATATTTTCAATAAGGCAGTTTCAGTTGATAATTTTGGCCTGAAACCGTGTTGACTTTTTGCAATAAGTTTATTTTTTTCAAGAAACTCACTTAACTGATTTGCAACAATCTTTTCAAGTATCTTTGATAAAATTGGTAGTAAAGAGATTGGTCTATAGTTAGAGACGTCGTCAGGATTTCCATTTTTAAAACCAGGAATTACATGGGGATTTTTCCATAAATCTGGGTAAATATTGGTAACTATGGAAGTATTGATTATTACCGTCAGAGAGAGAGAGAATTGAGTATGTTGTGTATGTACTATGAAAAAATTAAACACACAATCTTATTTGACGAGGAAGTGTAAAAGCATACAAAACAGGAACTTCTTTGCTGCTCTTCAGAGAATGTTGTTTGTCCATGCCATTGTGAGGGTGGACACAGACATGTTGGAGATGGGGAATTAAGGCTGGTTGCCCTTCGTAACTGTGGGCTCGATCGCCGGTCTCTCACATTCCGAGGCAATTGCTCTATCCACTTGCTCTTCCGCTGTCCACATTGCTCTTTAGAGATCCAATTCAATATATTATAAAGAAGTGAGGCTAGAATTCTAAATCATTTCATTTTACTGGTTAGGCAAAGCTGTTACATGAGCACAATAAATAATAACCAAAGTCTTAATATCATTGGTTGAAATAAAATCAATTACATGTGAAGCCATTATTTTGTATATTATTTGCCTGAAATTATGATCCTGGACTACAATGGAATGTCTACTACAAATGGCAAGAGTCAGTTTGCCCTTTAAATTCTTAAGACTCATTTCTTACAGTCACATTATGTTCCCAGATTTCTTGGAACATTTGGCAGATACCAATAGTCTATCATTTTCCTGGCTCTTGGTCATTAAAGTTCTTAAATTTCATTTCATTATTATATCTGTAATCCTAGATTTCATGGAACTTCTTCTAATAGAGATGCTAAAAGTTTATCCTTTCTTGACCGCAGGTCTTTTGCCTTCTAAAAATCCCATTTAGTGACTTTAGGTAAAAAAAAAAAATAAATCCTGTGTTGAATGGGCGGGGGCAACAAGGCTCAGAATTAATTGCTAAGGCTGTGTAAGGTGGGTGGTCATGAGGATTAGTAGATTACTGATACAAAAGAGAGGTCAGGTGGGGGTCATCCATCAAGGCTTTGAGTCGAGGTCAATACCCAGTACACAACCTCGTCATCCTAAAGCCTATAGTTCAACAAATGGTCTTTTGGGAGCAAAAAGGACATCTCTTCTGTAAGCGAATACCCGTTAATTCTATTAGACTCCATTAGTGTGACTTTTTTAATGCAGTGACTGTTCAATGGTGATATGGCAACCTTGTTTATTCATACCCAGGTATCAGTACTTTTGGTAGTTATGTCTTGCATTTATGTTGGTTAGCAAGGAGGTTAATATTAACTGAGATAGTCTTCATATGGATTTTCTGGCCAAAAGTGAAAGGGTTATGTCCCTTTAGTGATGGGTCTCTTTCCTGTATGAATACAAACCAGGTTTGACGGGGGATATTTCATGCAAATACTTGACACACAAACCCAACAATAGGAAAGGACTGAACTATCCCTGTTTGCGAACACGTCCATTATAAGCATGTTTCCTCGGCCCCTGAGGGGCTCCCAACCGGCTTCCTCTCCCAGTAGATCTTTAGGACTCCATTCTTCCCAGCAGCTTCTATTGAAGAGTAGCTTGAGACCTATAAATCATATCGTGGTCTCTTGTTCGACAAATAGTGGACATGAGGTTTTAGTATACGCCACAGGTTCTTGCTCATGTAAGCTAAACCTACCGAGGGATTTCTGTCCTGTAGGATGCCTGTGTTTCGGAATTCCCAACGTTTTAGAATTAGAATCTCCCCCTCCCACTTGTAATACAGTGTGCTCTTGAAATAATACATTGTGCCCTTTGCATCTTATGAGACCCACTGGTTTGTTTACATATTAAGTTATAGTTATGACAGGCACGATAGTCGTAGCTTGGTTTTGTCAACTGTTTCCAAATATAGACCTTACAAGAGAAATAAAGGCATTTTATACAATAAAAAAATTAACTTTTACATTTTTTACAATATGTGAGGGGAAAACAAAACTTTTATGCCTGTTAGAATTATTTTGTCCTGATCTAATAAGGAAAAACAACCTTTTTTTTTTTTTTTTAGTTTATCTGTTTGGGTCCAACTCTGCCAGTAAAAAGAAAAAATCCAATTCTTTGTTTTGGAGATAAGAGCAAACGTTTTTGTTTCTATTATATGACATGATAAATAGATGCCTTTTAAAATACAGAGAAATGGATCGTAATTTCTTCTAGCAAATCTATTTGGATCAGAAGCTGAGAATCCCAACAGTCTTCTAGCTTGTGGAAGCAAAAAAATCCTTTGAAGACATGTGATAATGGAGTTTCCAAGGCGTTAAGGAAGAGGGTATTAGAATTAAGTCCTGCCTTCTTTTTACTGATAAAAAAAACAACAACATATGATTCTTGGAAGGTACGTAATAAGCTAATCTGGTAGTCATTAAGGAAAAAGGTATGAGAAATAAGATTTTTTTTATGTTCATAAAATCTAGTCTGCAAAATACAAAGACGAGACTTTTAGCAATGAGATTCCCTGCCTTCTCTGCTCGAAAAAAGTAAAAGAGACTTCGGAGGTACATAATAAACCAGTCTATTAATTACATAGGAAGAAGCTATTAGAAATGAGAATCTCTGTCTTATTTTTGCTGTCAGACACATGAAGCTCCCTTGAATATGATGGTATCTAATCAGTCTACAAGTCATAAGGAAAGGGCGTTTAAATATCAGAATCGCCTTCTTCTTCCTGTTTTTAGAAAAAAAAAATTACCCTTTTAGAGTACAGGAAAGAGCAGTTAAATATAATTAATAGGTGATCAAGAATGTTGTTTGTAAAAGAAAAGAAACCCTTCAAAAATTAAGATAAAAACATTCGGTCAGAGACTTTTATACCAGTCAATTTGAACCGAGGGTCATAATGTTCTGTTTTGCTTTTAGAAGTAAAGATATCATTCGAATGTATGGGAGAGGTAATTAAGTTTTTTATTTTCACGAAATATACAGTGCATATTAATATATATATATATATATATATATATATATATATATATATATATATATATATATATATATATATATATATATATATATATATATACACACACACACACACACAGTACAAGAAACACCATGAATTAATATCACAAAGCCTTAAAATTATTTTTACAGTATTAGAGCATATAGGTTAATACATTAATATTTACAGCTAATGTGTAAATGTTCTCTTATCTTCTTTTTTATTTTATGTACTGTTTCTGTTTCATTTATGTCCTCTGGCAGACTGTTCCATAATTTGGGACACCTGACAAAGGGCTATGAAGGAAAAATCAGATCAAGAAGAAAATCACCACTATGGCATTGCCCTTAAGTAGCAATAATAAACATTTAATAAACATTTATTTCCATTATACAATGGGCATTCGTCAGCCGGGGCAAGCCCCAACCCCCCACTGTGGTGACCAACCACAGCAGTACCTGCCAGGAAACAGCTTAAACTCTCGGTCTTGGACGGGAACCGCTCTTTCGACCTCGTGAATGCGAAGCCAGCGCGTTTGTACTAGTCAGCAGGATTAAAAGAATAGGGATCCTTCGAATGTAAAGGTGAGCGCAGGCAGTCAAAAAACCTTACTAATTAAAAGACGATCAATAATGAGAATTAGTGCCTTCATTTTTCAAGTGAAAAAAATATAAATGTACCCTCGTTGGTAAGGGAAATGAAAAACGAAAAGTCTGAAAGTCATAGAGAAAAAAATGCCGATCAAGAAAATGTTGAGGTTGTACAGACTAGACTAGTCCTACGCGTTTGTCAAGTGTTGCGGTTATTTCTTATGTTCAGTAAAACGATTGTTTGCAAGGATATTGTCACTGTTTGCTTTCGTCGTGGTGTTTGTTATGGTTGTAATTTTTTCATTTTAAACTTTCTTGAGCGTGGGAAATATCATCATGTTATTATTATTATTATTAATATTATTATTATTATTATTATTATTATTATTATTATTATTATTATTATTATTATTATTATTATTATTATTATTATTATTATTATTATTATTTGTATTACTACTATTATTATCAATATCATTATTATTATTATTATTATCATTATTATTTTTGTAATTATTATCATTATTATCATTTTTATTATTATTATTTTTATTATTATTATTATTATTATTATTATTATTATTATTATTATTATTATTATTATTATTATTATTATTATTATTATTATTATTATTATTATTATTCTTATTATTATTATTATTATTATTATTATTATTATTATTATTATTATTATTATTATTATTATTATTATTATTATTATTATTATTATTATTTGTATTACTACTATTATTATCACTATCATTATTATTATTATTATCATTATTATTTTTGTAATTATTATCATTATTATCATTATTATTATTATTATTATTATTATTATTATTATTATTATTATTATTATTATTATTATTATCATTATTAGTATTAGTATTATTTTTAGTATTTTTATTATTATTATTATCATTATTATTATTATTATTATTATTATTATTATTATTATTATTATTATTATTATTATTTTTATTATTATTATTATTATTATTATTATTATTATTATTATTATTATTATTATTATTATTATTATTATTATTATTATTATTATTATTATTATTATTATTAATGGGGACCACGCAGTCGAGTGTACCTCATCTCTGCCTTGTCCTTAACCTTTCTCTTTCCCTTCGTCTTAAGGTTTTCTTCGTGACCGGGCCTTTATTGATGAGGGCAGTTTTTCATGCCCGTCCCGGTGTCACACTCATAATATATACCCAATTTTTTTTCAGCATACTTTCTTTCATAGTCACAATCCTTAACCGACATATTTTTTTTTTTTACAATTTTCTCCATTTTTACAATCCTCTCTAGTAATATTTCACAATTCTTCCACTTTTTTCTAATATACCTGATTTTTTCTTCTCTTTTTCAGATCTCTCAACTTTTTCATCTTATTTTCTCTCATAATTACATTTTGTTTCAATTAATCAAATGACTGTACATGGTGACACGTGCACGCAAATATTTCCAGTGATATGCAGTTGTTAACATTGCAGTCTATATCTAGCCATGCATAAATCAAATATTAGTTATTTCTTTTTCTACTTTGCATGTAATAATTACAGATCAAATCACATAAAATTGCAAATAATTCAGAGCAAAATTTAATGTCACAATTCTCCCTTTATATCGGCAGCCGATAGGTGCCATAATGCATCTTCCAAACCCATAATTCTGTTTTTCTTTTTCCTTACACATGTATTCCATCTCATTTTCTTTAATGCCAAACATATTCTCCTCTTTTCAAAATCTTCTGATTTTCTCACCATATTTTCTAGGTTACTCACAAACTCTAACGCATAATTCTGTCCCTCTTGATCCATTCCTTCACTTACCCCACCTTCACCCTTCCCCTTTACCCCGTATTTGCTTCCTCTTCTTCTTCCCTTTTTCGTTGGGAGTAAATTTGCATACTTGATGAACTGTTGATCTCACCTCTTGAGATGTTTATTGGGTCTCTGTTTATCACCGGATATGGCCACTGAAAGGGATATCCAACCCCCCCTCTCCCCTTCCCATAGCTCTCTTCTCTTCTCCTTCCTCCTCTCCCATCTCATCCACACATTCACCTCCCAAAGCGCCCATGAACCCCCTACCAAAGCTACGCAATCATATTTACATCTTTTTTCATCGGTGAAAGAGATATCTCAATATCCCCTTCCCCCTCTCTCGGTGGAGGGATATCGACTCCCCCTTACCTTTACTCCTATGGTTTCTCTTTAACCCCCTCTTCTTTTCATCCCCCTCCCTTATCCACACGCTGACCACCAACATACCCCCCAAACCCTAGTAACGCCAAGCAACCATATTTAGATCTTTATTTTGTGGGTGGAAGAGGAATATAAATTCTCTCTACCCTTCCCCTGCCTCTGTTTTGTGAGAGGGATATCCATATCCCCTCCCATCTCATTACCCCCTCCCTCATCCGCTCAACTACCGGAACCCACCAACCCCTGCCAATATAAAGCAACCGTATTCATATTTTTCTTGGATAAAAGAGATATCTAATCTCCTCTCTTCCCCTTCCCTCTTCGGGGGAGGGATATTCCTATCCCTCTGCCCTCTCCTAACCGCCTCTTTTCATCCACCACCTCTCATCCACTCACCCCTCAACCTACCTAACAACCCTTTCCTGTACTTAGCAACCAAAGTCTTTAGGGGGGTACAGACGATCATTATTACTGTCAGTAAAAATACTGACACTATTCTATTGGTGTGAACTACTACGTCCATATGATGGACACACCGACAGTAATAATGACAGTACAGGGAAATACTGTCAGTAATATTGATCGTCTGTTTAGCCCTTTTGTGTGTGGGAGAAATAGTTATCTAAGTTTCCCATCATTCCCCTCCCTCATTCACTCTCACTTTCTCACTCACCCACCTACCTCCTACTACCTCCAGACAACCACAATTGCATCTTTTTCCCTCTCCCGTATTTTCGTGGGAGGGATATCCATATCTTAACCTATGCACATTTCTCATTCTTCACCCACTCCCATCACTCCCACCAAACCTCTATCAACACTAAACAACCATTTTGCATCTTTTCGTCAGTGACTGGGATATCGAAATTTCCCCATTCGTTCTTCTGCCTCCTCCGTCAGTAACCCCCCCATTTCTTTACATTATTTGCCCCCACTCTCAATCCCCCACCTACACCAACCAACCACATTTACATCTTTAGATATTTGCTTCTTTGGAAGTGGAAACAGAGCAGGTGGTTGAGAAAGGTTCTTTTAGATGTGTTGGTTAACGGTGATAATGATATAGGAAAAAGATAAAAAACAAAAGAAAAAAAAGAGAGATTCATTAATGAACAAAGAAAGACGTTTAAATGAAATAAAATGTATAAAAATGTTAAAAATAATATGCTAAATACGAAGGAAATGTTAGATAAAGATAAGCAGAATGTTTTTTAATTAACAATACGTAATACTTCAGTCTTGTGAATGCATTGCAGGAAGACTAAAACATCCTAAGGTAGATGGTTGGAATAGGTGACTGATTCCCGCTCTGAAGGTTCTGAGTATGACTTCTAGATGTGGTTTTTATTGATTATCTAATATAAAGCCATTTTGTAATAAGAAGAGGGTCGAGGCACCCATTATGTGGTAGCCCATGTCGACACTGCAAGCTTAAGACGCCACTACATATGTAATATCAGTGGTGGAACTGTATCTTCATCCGTTCTGTTATATATATATATATATATATATATATATATATATATATATATATATATATATATATATATATATATATATATATATATATATATATATATATATATATATTACAAACGTGTATAGTAGAAATATGTGTATGTGACGTCACCTGTTACTGAAAAAAGAAATACCTCCAATTTTAATGAAGAATATTGAGAGAAACCCTATTTCTAGTCTTATTAAGCTGCACCTTCTTCATCTTCGAATCCCAAACCCTCCGATATCAAGTCTTGACTAATTCCAGCTACCCATTGATATCCTCCACAGCAATAAATTCCAGAATTCTTGAGGCAACACAGAATGGCAAGACAAAAGAAGTCTATAAACGGGGAATTCAGATTCTACCTAAATAGCAAATAAGACTAAATCCCTTTCATGTCCCACCTCATTTGGAGAACATTAGGGGAGAGAAGGGATTTAACGGCATTACATATGCAAATTAGGTCATTTATTCTTCTTACGGTTCTTCTCTCTCTCTCTCTCTCTCTCTCTCTCTCTCTCTCTCTCTCTCTCTCTCTCTCTCTCTCTCTCTCTCTCTCTCTCTCTCTCTCTCTCTCTCTCTCTCTCTCTCTCTCTTCATCTGTACTTGAGATGCATAGGTGGGCCAAGACTCCCGTTAAGAGGTATCATTAGGAGAGGATCGAGATGCTGTGATTGAGGCCAGAAGAGAAATATATGGTGCTCTCCTGTTTTCCTTATTTCTTGAAACTATGAATGCTTACTTCCTTTTGCCTTGATTGCTTACGCAGTTTATATATATATATATATATATATATATATATATATATATATATATATATATATATATATATATATATATATATATATATATATATATATATATATATATATATATATATATTTTACTTATTTATTTATTTATTTATTGCGTTTTATGTGTTGCTATTAGTCTCTATTTGGGGGGGGGGATGCAGTCGGATTGCAGCTGGCGAATGAAGAAGGTAACCTTCCTATCGCCTCACCGTGGACACGAACTCGGGTCCGTCACCCCCTACTTGGCAGTAGTAATATATGTCAGTAGGTGTACAGTCATCATTAGGAGAGGATCGGGATGGTGTGATTAGTACCTGGAGAAGCATATGAAACTTTTCTCTTTCTCTGTTGCTTTTGAGGTTTATTTCAAAATTTCATTTATTTAGATGGTGATTACTCGCTTCTTTCTGCTTTGCTCTTTCATCTCATATGGCTACTTGTTTGGTTGTTTATATAAGGTTCCATTTGCTTAATGTATTGATTCTTTATTCATGTAGTCTCCGTGGCAAAATGGTACCGTCTTCGACTCTGAGGCGGCAGGTCGAGGGTTCGCGTCCCGTCAAGGACTGAGGTTAGTAAGGGCATACACTCAGGGTGACGATTACACCTGCCAAAACAAGTCTTTCGTAAGAAGGCAACCGTTCTAGCCCTTACTAGAAAAAGGGAGTTCGTGACGTAATACCGAATCCAATCCATTGATTCTTTCTTCATATTTTGTGATATGTTTCAATATTTTATTTCTTCTGGTATTGATTGTTCGCTTATTTTAGCTTTCCTTTCGTGTTTTCAGTGACCTTTTACTTTATCAGTTTTTATACATTTCTCTTTGTATAATGTATTGCTAGATCTTTATTGTTTTTATGATAATAAGGGTGTAGAAGAAAGATAATGCGTGCATTTTCTCTTCACATTTCAGGCTGTATTTGCAGTTTCTCTTTGGCCCTAGGATACCATATTGTTAGTTAGCTAGACACACACAAATGGATTTCATAAATGCATCTGACGCGGCTCAGTCTATGACAGGATTTATTTTCGCATTTATATATATATATATATATATATATATATATATATATATATATATATATATATATATATATATATATATATATATATATATATATATATTAGGTTCGAGATGTTAATCAAGTTGGATTTATTTTCAACTTCTGATTGGTTAGTAGACTATGTGTGCCTGTGGGAGGGTAACTTTACCTGTACCGAACCCAAAACTTTTGAGAGGATTTTACTTACTGCTCCTTCTGAGATGACAGGAGTTTCTTTTCACACGAGAGACGCCACCACCCTTTCCTTCATATACCTAACTGACTCTGGTAAAGAAGTCTGGAGTGGGGGACCGGTGAATGGCCTAGCTTCCTTTCTGTCTACCTCAGACAGTTGAATTCAGGATTTCCTGGGTGCCAATATTTTTTTTTTATGATACTGGCAAAGAGAGGCCGTAAGAGCGAGTTTAGGGGGTTTTGGGGACTTACTTTGTGTAAAACAGGCGCTTTGAGGTACTGAGAGGTAATACGTTTCTCAACACATTTTGTATTATTAAAAATTCCCCAAATTCAGATTCGTTCATGCAGGTTTTTATTCATTTAGACGCGCAGAACTTAGCTATAAATGATATTCATTAAGAAACTAAACGACTTAATTAAGAAGAGACTTAACACAAAGCATTTGTTTGTAAGTTGCATGCTTTTGTTTTCTCTGCCAGGGGTTAAATAGTCAGTCTTTTCTTTTTAATTAAATCACTTGCCATAGCACACTGGTTACTTTCTTTTGTTTTTTCTTTCTGATATGCTTTAGGGATAGTATGCATTTCCCTTTGAGTTTCAAGGTTAATATAGGAGTCTCCTAGTTTTTGTTTGTTTCTTGAAGTTGTTTCCCTAAATTTCCTTTGAGTTTTCTCACTTTTCTTCACCTGGTTTCATTTAGTTTAGCAGTACTTCGTCATTATAGTTCTTAATTAGCTCTCATATAAGTTAAAAAGTCTCCGTGGCAAAATGGTAGCGTCTGCGACTCTGAGGCGGCAGGTCGAGGGTTCGCTCCCCGTTACGGACTGAGGTTAGTAAGGGCATACACTCAGGGTAACAATTACATCTGCCAAAACAAGTCCTTCGTAAGTAGAAAAGGGAGTTCGTGACGTAAAACCGAATCTATTATATAAGTTAAAAGAGAAGGTATGCAATAGCATATAATTTTGCATGATGGAATCTTTTGTTTCTTTCGCCAAAGGTTAAATAGATACACCTTCTCTCTTTTAATGAAATCAGTTGCTATATCACTCAGTCGTCTCTTTTGTCCCTGACATGCTGCCTGGATGCAGCTCATTACATTGTGATAGTAAGGAGGATTTTATGTTTCTTTAACTCTTATTCAGTATTTTTTCATGTTAATTTTATATAATTTTTTTTTCATATGTTTTATGTTGACTTTTTTGTTCTGAAAACTTTCGTTTTGATTTCCTTGTATGCATGTGTAATAAGCTCATGTTTATTAGATTTTGAGAGAAGTTTACAGAACAGGCATTAGAGGACTGCCGTAGCATAATACTTAAAGTACTTGAGTCGGAATGTGAGAGACCCACGAACGAGGCTACCTCGGGGCGCTAGAAATGACACCCATATTTAATTCCCCAGCTCCAACCTGTCTGTGTCCACCCCCATAATAAGAATTAATAGTGACGCATAAAACGGTAAAAGTTAGACAGCAGGTTTTAATTCCTGCTAAAAATACTAGAGAACAGGGATCAATCCCTACTAAGAAAATTTTACTTTTGAAGATACTGTTCCACCGTTGGTCCCATAAATGTCTAATGGTGTATTTACTTGATCATGGTGACTTCACAATAGCTACTAATTTACGAGTGACAACACAGTCTCTTCCCCATTAAGTTCTGGCGAAGAGTTTACTATACGAATTACTTATTGGAGCTGTACTGAGGTCCTCCTGGATGGGAACCGGGCAAATTCCCTAAGCTGTCGAATGTGTCCTAAGAGAGGGGAACTGAATTTGGCTGATGATACACCATCTTTTTTGGGACCAAAGGACCCAGGGTTGAGCCTCTTTTTCGTGACAAAAATATGAGATTTCCCCATAGTCATGTCGGTGATGTCGAAGAACCTTAGCGTGTCAGTAGTTCCTAGTGTATGATAACTAATTAATTAATATTGAATACACTAGTGTTATTGGTTCATCATTTTATGAATCCAACTGTGTTTGTGCAAAACTCTTGTACGAGGATTTGTACGCATATAGATGTCCCAAAGTTTGTTTACATGAAGGAAATATACTCTATGTTACAAACACTCTTGCCTAGACGCCCAAGCCACTTTGATGTAGCCTTTTCGAGTCTGCTGGGTTTTGTTCTTGTTAAAAGAAAGGTTTTTTCCTTAGGGTATCATTCCTCTCCTGAATAACCAAGCCTAAGTAATCCTTGTCTTTCAGTGAGATGTAATGAAGCGATCTATTGTGTCCTTACTTAGATTCAAGTATGCTTTTAAGTGAAGTTATTTTTTCCTGATACGTTTTGATGAAACATTCTCTCTTAGTTGCAGTGGGAAATGTTTAATTTTACTTAGATAAGTCTCTGTTTTTATTCCACAATGAATACCAGAAGATTTTTATCCAGTGTTAAGGGGGGTTTACACGGTCAAACGGTTCGTCGAACGTGGTTCGACAGACAAGTGTTTGAAGTGATGTTCGAACGTGTGAACGGGGTATTTGGTTGTCGAACACGTTTGTCGAACGTGTTCGATAACCAAATACCCCGTTCACACGTTCGAACATCACTTCAAACACTTGTCTGTCGAACCGCGTTCGACGAACCGTTTGACCGTGTAAACCCCTCTTTAGTCTTTGGTACCTTAATACTGGTAGAGACTGATCAGTTCTGTTCACTTATAAAATTCAGCTAGAATAGCAGTGATAATGGGAGGGAATTGCTGAGGTGACACCGAGCCCATGAGAGTGGTAAATTTAAAATGGTGCATGTATGAGTTGAATTTTCCACCTGTATTGGTGAAATATTACCCGACGAGACTCTCCTTTTTTTTTTTTTTTTTTTAAGAATAATCATTAATTTGTTTGACTTTAACTGTGTAAAGCTAGAATTTATGGCGGTGTTTGACGTTGCAACTTCCACCCAGGAGATTCAGAACTGTGTCCAGGGTGGCTCAAACATCTTCTATTCCTCAGCTCCAAGGGAGTATTAACCATCAGGTTTGAAGGACCACTTGTAAAAGAACATCTTCCCTACCATAAGATTCAACAAAGATATCCTTCCTAGCGTCATAAAACCAAAAAGTCGAGTCATTACGAGACAGTGAGCTTTGCTTGGATGTGAATCGCTAGAATTAATCCATTCTCAGAGGGCAAAAGGGTGCATCGGTAGTTCAGTGGTTAGAGCGCTTTACCCTAAAAGTGACAAACCCTTGCTCGAACCGAGTGTGGGGTGATAGGAAGGTCATCCAGACTCAATTCCCTAGATTCGACCTTTGTGTTTCCACCCCCATTTGAATGGGGAATAATCGTGACATTTAAACGGTGAAGAAACATTTCGCAGAGGGCAAAAAACTGCCACCTTTAAAGAATATTGGTCTCTAGCTGTATATAGGATGGACTTCACTCTTTATCTTACTAATTGACAATATAGGGCAAGCTCCCCGCTGGCATTTATCCTTCATACGATCTGAGTTCGTTGAAGGTATCTCTTGTCTTAAAATCATCTACCTCATTATTTGTGGATTTGAACTGGTCAGTGAGGTATAGTAAGTAACTTTTTTATTGTTTTAGTTGTATTTTGTTCTATTTCAAAACAGTTATATCCATCTAGGGCTTCCAGAATTCTAGAATTAAGTTTTATTGCCAAATTGGATGTTTTGAGTATTCTTGAAATTCTTTTTTCTTTTTGCATCTTTATTCTTTGTTGCAAATTTACTTTATTAATAGCGAGCAGTTTCATCTATAAAATATTCTGTTTTCAGGTGTCCATTTTGAAGAAAGTATAAAATGCTTCTTCTTATTATATTTAATTTCTTAATGTGATACTCTCTCTCTCTCTCTCTCTCTCTCTCTCTCTCTCTCTCTCTCTCTCTCTCTCTCTCTCTCTCTCTCTCTCTCTCTCTTCTCTCTCTCTCTCTCTCTCTCTCTCTCTCTCTCCTCTTTTTTTTGTAAGTTGTTACATCTCTCATGTGGATACTGTTTCCGTAGTTCCAGAACTAAATTCTCTGTCTAGAAAATGGATCTATCCCTCCAGGCAATCTGCTGTTCTTTTAAACTGGTTTGACTGAAAGATATAATTCTTTCATTTGCTGTCTCCAGGACTCAGGACTGTTGTTTCTGTTTAGTGTGGACCATTTTAATATTATTTTAATTGTTTTTCATCCATTATTATGTATTAATTTGGTGCCATTTCTTTCACGTTTAGCTAATATGATGATGATGATGATGATGACGATGATAATAAAAATAGTAATAATAATAATAATAATAATAATAATAATAATAATAATAATAATAATAATAATAATAATAATAATAATAATAATAATAATAATAATAATAATAAATAATAATAATAATAATAATAATAATAATAATAATAATAATAATAATAATAATAATAATAATAATAATAATAATAATAATAATAATAATAATAATAATAATAATATGATAATAATAATAATAATAATAATAATAATATAATAATAATAATAATAATAATAATAATAATAATAATAATAATAATAATAATAATAATAATAATAATAAATCTTTGCAATGCCTTAGAAAAAAGTGTTGGACTTCTAAGATGTGCTGAGAGCTTTCCCTTCTCTCTCTCTCTCTCTCTCTCTCTCCCCACCACTGACTCCTTAAAATGTTAGCACAGCTCTTACATCATGCTTGAACTGTTTGTCTTGTCAGCTCTCCTTCCATATTCCCCATAGATTCCAAATATATTTCTTCCGTTTTCTCATGGCTATCTTTGGTGATTCCCCCAGGGCCGCTGAGATTCCCACGCTTATGTTTCTTCCCATGTTTATACAAAGATATTATTCCCCGAAAGATCTTGTTGTCCGTTGCTCTCTCTCTCTCTCTCTCTCTCTCTCTCTCTCTCTCTCTCTCTCTCTCTCTCTCTCCTCTCTCTCTCTCTCTCTCTCTCTCTCTCTCTCTCTCTCTCTCACACACACACATGCATCTTCCACCAAAACAGGAGTCATTCATGCCAGAAAGGAATAATGCAGTAATGAGTGTAAGAGAGCTAAGGAGTGGAGAGACAAATACTGGAAAAGGTATAGGAGGAGAAAAAGCATACAGGCCTGGCAGACTTATTAAAGACCAAGAAATGATTACCTAAGTAAAATAAGAGACAGAGAGGGACTATGAAAGGGATATCACCAGGAAGGATAAAGAAAATCCCAAAGTTTTCTAGAGTTTTATCAGAGGAAAACTGAAGGTAAAGGAACAGGTTCTAAAGCTAAAGACAGCAGATGGAAATCATCACTGGGACGGACGAAGAGATATGCGAAGAATTGAACAAGGCGTTTCAGTCAGTATTTACAGTAGAAAATACTCCACCCCCTCAGATTGCAGAGATAGGAGCTCATGGGCTGGCATTAAAGAACATCATCTTTTCAGCCACAGAGGTATGCAAAGCACTGATGGAGTTAGATGTGCATAAAGCTACAGGTCCTGATGATATATCCCCTTATGTATTTAAGAAATGTGCTAAATCAATATGAGTGACGCAATGTATCATATTTGAAAAGTCGCTGGAATCAGAAGAGATTCCAAGATGTTGGAAACAAGTGAGCGTGGTACCTATCTTCAAAAAGGGAAGGAAGGATGCAGCTCTAAACAATAGACCTGTTTCCTTGACCAGCATAGTTTGCAAAGTTATGGAGAAACTACTAAGAAGACAAATCTCTCTTCACTTGGATGCCTTCAACTTTTTGTCAGTGAGACAACATGGTTTCAGAGAAGGTAGATCAACAGTAACAAGCTTATTAGAATTCTATGATGAGGTAAGCCAAATCTTACAGAAAAGAGAGGGCTGGGCAGATTGCATGTTCCTAGTCTTCCAGAAAGCATTTGACACTGTCCCACACGGGAGACTTATTAAGAAGCTGCAAACAATGGTGAAAATAGGAGGTTATATCTTGGAATGGATAAAAACTTACTTGGAAGGAAGGGAACAGAGGGTTAGAGTAAGACACTCAGTGTCTGAATGGAAAAGAGTGGTAGCGAAATTCCACAGGGTTCAGTA
>JAXCGZ010000750.1:32500-40000 GCA_037179515.1 Halocaridina rubra
GTTGAATATATTTTCCATTTTACAAGATTTTATTCTTTCTTGGCCTCACTACAGGATGTCAATATTCCCCTTTTTCTCATGCTAAAAGTCATTTCTTCCCCCTTCATCCAGTTTTACTGATTTCACCCTCTCAATGAGGTTGTTTTCAAAGAGGGGTTGGGGGGTTGATTGGAAGAAGGGGGGTTGTGCCAAGGAGGAGGTCCGCTATTTACTCCGTTAACCGAAATTTCTAGAGAGAATCTATTGGTTTGATTCCCTCCCCCCTTCCATGCCCCCATCTCTTCGTCTTTCCAAAAACCTAAAAGAGCTCCTTTGGAGCACCATCTGAATGGTCTGCTGTATTTGTCCGACATGTAATCTACAAATCCCTGACACCAGCTCCCCTTTGTTCGTTCTTTTGTGGGGCCTCGTGTTCCTCCAACAATAGCCCCGCTCTTGATGGAGACCCGAATTTTGGATCTGTTTTAATTTCGGTGCAACACGCTAAGCTTTTGTCCGGGAAGTCTCTGGGGGTCGAGCCAGCGACGGCCAAACACACCTTATCTCGGGGCCTCTACGCACACTTCGATTAACAAGAGTCCCTGGAGAGAGAGGAGGAGGAGAAGAGAAGCCATGTAAGAAAGGAGTCAAGGAGGAGAAGAAGAAGAGGAGGAGGAAGAGAAGACCCTTTCATCAGGTCCGTCTTAGGATTTGGAAGGAAGAAGAATAGGAGGTGGAAGAAGACGAGAAGAACTAGGAATGTGTAGCTATAAAGAGACTGACTTTAATGTCTCTCTTTCTTCCATTTATTCCTGTGTGGAAGAAGTGAAGATGTTCCTTGGGAGAAGACCGAGAAAATAAAAGGGTTGGACATGGAAAAAATTTGTTTTAATTTCGGGAATGGGATTCTTTTTCTGCTGCTTTTTCTTTGTTTTCTTAAATAAGTTGAAGAAGCTTTTAGTTACTGGATATAACATGTTCCTTTGCATCTTTAAAAAAAAGTAATTTTCATTCTTCTTCTTCTTCTTCTTTTTCTACTTTGAGAAGAATGATTGTCTTCTTCTTCTTCTTCTTCTTTCTTCTTCTTCTTCTTCTTCTTCTTCTTCTTCTTCTTCTTCTTCTTCTCTTCTTCTTCTTCTTCTTCTTCTTCTTCTTCTCTTCTTCTTCTTCTTCTTCTTCTTCTTCTTCTTCTCTCCACCTTCTTCTTCTTCTTCTTCTTCTTCTTTGAATTTTTTTTATTCTTTTTCCTCTTCTTCTTACTCTTTATTTCTTATTCTTCTATTGCTCCTCCTTCTCCTTCTTTGCTTCGAGATAAACAAAATACAACAATGAATAATTAAGCGGACTTTCTTAAATCTGACTATTAACAAACAAACCTCATTTGTTTTGCTCAGTTGCAACAACTTACATCTTTGTAACAGTGACTTTCAAGTTCTATATAAACTGTATTAATGTACAGTAATAGACTTGTACACAAATTAAACGTAAAACTAAGCAACTGTGGATAGAGAATTGTTTTCATTTCATTGTGTTTGCAGATTTAAGTTGTTTACTTAAAAACTATATTTATGATTCTTACTTTCATCTGTGTCGCTGTATAAATTACTTTTTTATTTCAATTTTCATGCGGATAGTGGCACAGACATTCTTAGTAGACTGAGATTTATATGAAAGAGTACCTCTGGTCTTCGTCTAAAGACCCTGTGAATATGATCTGCCAAAACAAGTCCTTCGCAAGAAGGCAACCGTCCTAGCCCTTGGTTGATAAGGGAGTCCGTGACGTAAAACCGGAACCGGAACAGAACATCCCTATAGGCAAAGCTCTTTCTTGAAGTCATTTGTATAGTTTTACCGGTACTGAACTCTCACATCGCATTTCCTAGGCCGCCATATATCTCTGTGATCAAAACCTTGTTTTGAACTTTCTTTGCCTTTTGTATGATATTTGCTTTTATTAAATTCTCAAGTGCCTACCCCCCATTCGAAATGGGATTAATAGTGATACTTAAATCAGCAAACAACAACATCTAATACCCCTATGTGTTTCTCAATTTTCTCTATAGTGTTTCACCTTCAGTATTACTCTTTCTGTCAACATAGATTTATCAGATTTTTTGTTGTTTATAAACAGTGTCATATATTAAGATGATGTTGAAATAACACCAATTTTTTTAAAGAAAATGGAGACTTGTTTATATATAATAAATTAACATATAATTATAATTTCATGGAAAATTGATAAAAAAAAAAATTAGTACCTAATAATAAGTTGAGACAGCAGCATGAATAGTAGGAATAACGATTATCAAGCAACTAATGACTGCATTCGCATTGAGATCTTAAACTATGTGTTTGGAAGTGCTGCAAAATTTATATTTCAAGGGCGACACACTTAATTTGGAAAGTGTCACAGATATTAGCTTGAAAGTTCCACAGTACCTAGTTTGAAAGTATCACAGTAACTAGCATTGAAAGTGCCACAGAACTTAGTTGTAGAGTGTCACTGAACCTAGTTAGAAAGCGCCATAGTACCTAGTGCGAAATCGTTGCAGAATATAGTTTGAAAGTGTCACAGACCTAATTTGAACGTGTCACAGAAATTAGTTTTACAGTGTCACATAATCTATCTGAAAATTGCCACAGAATCTAGTTTGATTGTGTCACAGAACTTTGTTTGAATGTGCCGCTTTACCTAGTATTGAAAGTACGCAGAGAACTTACCTTGTTAATTATGCACAACCTATGTGTACAAGATAAAAGAACTTTACTCTTATCTGTTCTTAAAAACCTCTGTTTATTCTCTGCAAGTATTGTATACATTTCCCAAAATTTATTATAAAGTAAATGGTTCTGAAAGCCTAAACATTTAAGTAAATATGAAAATATATCCCATACTTTCTTATCACCCTCCCGTGAAGTTACTTTTGGTTTGACTTGGCCACTTGTCATTTAAGGAGGAATTATTAGCTTTTTATAGACAGAATATTCTCGTGATCTCTCCGTGCCTATTCTTCTTCCCATTGAGAGTAAGTGTTGCCAGTGAGAAGAGAATTCTTGATATTTTTTTATTTATCAGCTTGACACGTGGATGAGGGAAAATTGCCCTAATCGGGCCCTGGCACCAAGAAAGCGTTCAAGAAAAAGTGGCAGCTGAAGGACAAGGCAGAAATAAGAGGAAAAAAATATGTTAAAAGAATAGCCGAAGTTATAAAGATATAGAAGTATAATAATGATGGTAGAGAATTGCAATGAACTCTTGTATATGTAAAAAATTAAAATAAAATAGACTCCGAAAAGCATAGTAAAGGCATTCACTTCTTCGTGTAATAGTAAATAAGAGAGAGGTTACTATTCCCATGATCTTTTTAAAAGCTTTTCCATCATAATTTGCGAGTGACATTCATGACTGCGTCGCATAAATTGCTTTTTGGATTTTACTTTTGGTGTTGCCGCGTGTTTTGGTCAAAGTGTCGAGCAGGTCGTCAACAACATTTTTAAAATCTTATAAACTATGATTTTATTTTTGTTGCTTGGCCAAAAGTCACATATTGTGAGGGTCAGTGGAAATTTTTCAGAAATATTAGATTTAACTCTTGTCGATATGAGGGGACCTCGGCAGCGTAGTGGTCAGGATTCTCGACCAGGAAGGAAACAGACCCGCGTTCCAGCTCACAGCGGGCCGTTAGGAAATGCACCGAGTCTTAATTCCCAGCAAAAACCTTTCTCTGTCCCTCCCATTCAATACTGGATAAATTGGTACAAAATGGTACGTAACAAAATAATGTCGTATCTTCAGGTAGTCACCATATCAAAGTTGATGTCACAAGAAATGAAAAAAAAGTAGTTAATATTTCTTCATCTTTATGAGGTAATGGACCTTCCTTATATGGCAGACTATTTGGAAACTGCTCAAATATTTTTTTATTCATACGTATATATAATTGTCATTTTATTTTCGTTGCTTTGGCGCCTCATTTTAGAGGTTATTGGATACGTTATAGGAAAAAAAAATTTCACTTTGACGGTTTTTGAGTTGTTGTTGTTGTTGTTTTATAAGGTTTGTTTCACTGATGGGCTTCCTTACTATTTAGTGCTGTATGCGAACAGTTTGTACTTATATATATATATATATATATATATATATATATATATATATATATATATATATATATATATATATATATATATATATATATATATATATATATATATATATATATATATATATATATATATATATATATATATATATATATATATATATATATATCAGTTAGTATTTTAGCATTCTCTCAGTATAAACATTGAAATTACATGTTAAGGATTTGTAAGATACAAAACAAACGCATGAGTCTCCCTTCCTTCTTTATTAATGAGTGCTGAGCCCTTCTGTTCGCCCTCTCGATCTATCAGGTATATGATCTTTTGGTCCACAGTTCCAAATGGTAGCCGAACTAACGATGTTAATCGCTCACTAATCTCAGGGTCTGAATGCGTGCTGACCAGCAGGCGTTTTTGAGATCATTAGAATAAGAGTATATATTCATTTCATTGGGAAGAAAATGTTACTCATGTCTTTTGGACGCCTGTCTTCGCGAGGCGATTGGAGGCTGATAACATGACGATTTATTGATGCTCACGTTTTGTGTGTTTTGTCTCCGGGCACTGAGTGGACTGTTGTGTCTCGTTATGATTATATATATAAAACTGATCGGGGCATGTTTTTACTTGTGATTAATTTTTTAAATTGTAATATTATTTCTTTATTTTGCTCTAAGCATATTCCTGAGAGTCTTATTTTGTTTATGAGAGAGTTTTACTCAAATACAAAAGTGTACCATTGCTGTTTAGGGAAACGATGAGACGTATAAGGCTGCTGTTCGAAGATTTTAATGAAACTTATTCCGTATTCTGTTTATCCGAATTCTAGTTGATATTCACTTGTTTCTCTTTCTCATTATCATATAACTAATGACTTCGATTTTGATCTGCTTCATTAGCTCGAAAAACTGGTATCTTTTTCGCTTTTGATCTGCTGCAATAACTAGAAAACCTGATGCTGTTTTCTTTTTCTTAGCGCTCATTTAAGCCTTGTTTTGACGAAATTTTTTTTCTCATTTTTAATGGAGATATTAGGACATAGATTTCTTAAAACGAAATGTAAAATTTTGTCATTTATGTGAATTTTGAATCGAGCTATGCAATCTCAGTCCCAAAAACTCATCGAAAAATGACTAGAGTGTATATTTTGCCTGTCATGTCTTCTTAAAGCTTGTAAAACATGTGACTGGACCTAGTAAAGGAGAGCAACTTGTGGGTGCTTCAATTTTATTCCTATTCACAAGCAATTCACCTAACCAAACCTAAGCTAACCATACCTAACCTAAAACAACTGTACAATTCACTGGGATATATAACTTTACATAGAGTCTCGGGTACTCATCTACACAAGATCCAAATTTTCTTTGTGCGTCTGAGCACCCAAAAGTGAGCTCTGTTTTCTCAAAGAGAGTGTAATGCTTATCACTTAAGAAAGGTAATTTTCTTGAAAAAAAAAAAAATATTTAAGGATCTTTAAAATGCCCGATTTCTTGAACAGTGAAAACCTAGGATACCATATTGTTAGTTAGCTAGACACACACAAATGGATTTCATAAATGCATCTGACGCGGTTCTGTGTATGGCTAGGATCCTCCCCATGGGGGGATCCTAGCCATACACAGAACCACGTCAGATGCGTTTATGAAATCCATTTGTGTGTGTCTACCCAACAAACAATATGGTATCCTAGGTTTACACTGTTTAAGAAATCGGGCTATGTCTTAAGGAAGCGTAATCTCTCATCCTGTCCGTTAGTCTATATTCCAGTTGGTATATTAACTTTTCGTTCTAATCATCGCTGATTTAATTATAAAGAGGAAAAGTATATATATATATATATATATATATATATATATATATATATATATATATATATATATATATATGGTAAGAAAAGGCCTATCTAAGAAAAGAATGGATAAAATATATGAAGTCCTTCATTAAATTCGTGACCTCAAGTGGTCACCGTCTCAGAGTATATGACAAGAATATATTCATGTCTTGTTCATTGATAAGGTGCCAGTAGCTGAGGCCACGAAACTGATAAAGGACTTCATATAATTGTTTCCCGATATGTTCTCTTGAATGGGCGCCTCTCTATCATACAACTTTTCACTTAGTAAGGAATTCTTCCTTAAAACCCCTAGTATAATAAGATGGCCACCAGAAAACGCCTTTTAATGATAAATAATCCTGTAGGAAATGCCCTGTACAGATGAATCGCCTTATAAAAACACTCCATAAAGTTTGTTGAACTCATAACATCTTTTAATATATAAAAACTCCGAGAACACGTCATATAAAGATGAATTATTCCATACAACAAAAAATTTATGTAACGAAGAATAATTCGTAGAAAATATAGGACTACTAAGTAAGCCACAGTAAAAACCTTGTGAAGATGACTATTCCCTACAAGATATATTACCCCATATGCATATTTGTTTCATGTTAGTAAACTCTTATAGCACTTTGTAATGTAGTACCAACCCCTTAAAAATCTTTCAAAGATGAATAACACGTAATAGATGATGTAACCCCTAAAGGGGGGTTTACACTGTCAAACGGTTCGTCGAACGCGGATCGACAGACAAGTGTTTGAAGTGATGTTCGAACGTGTGAACGGGGTATTTGTTTGTCGAACACGGAACGTGTTCGACAACCAAATACCCCGTTCACACGTTCGAACATCACTTCAAACACTTGTCTGTCGAACCGCGTTCGACGAACCGTTTGACCGTTTAAACCCCCCTTAAAAGAAAATACATAATAGCATAATAACATCTTATTACATCTTGTAATGCAATATTAAGCATTGTTATGCGTGAATATTACTCCCCATTCGATTGAGGGTGCTGGACACAAACATGTTGGAGCTGGGGAATTAAGGCTGGATGCCCTTTATAACGCTCCGCTTTGGGACTGCACTCAGGAATGTCACTTACGAACACTCGTGCGCCTAAAATAACTCAAAAAACATCTTGTAACAATGAATAACTACAAAATGTTGAGATTATCGAATAACCCACAGAAACACCCAGTATAGATGATACCCCCTAGAATTTTTTTTTTTTTTTTACCTGGACCGTCAAATAAAACTATTTTGAAACTCCATAAATCCTTGTAACATTTAATGACCTCCAGATAACACACAAGAATATATAAATCAGAATTCCGGAAGAATAAAAAAAAAATACCATTAGAACATTTTAAAAGAATATTATTTTGTAATTGTATTGGGGGTTACTCATCTTTTACCAGATCCCAGATAAAGAGCTCTGGAACTCTGGTCCCCTGGTTTCGCGTATTGGCCCAAGGGCACCACCAGACTTACTCCTCATTAGGGCTGTTTGGAGACAGAGCCTCGGCGGCCTTTCCCAAATTAAGACTAAAAAGTCGGAAATTTATTTAAAACACCAG
>JAXCGZ010000751.1:0-7500 GCA_037179515.1 Halocaridina rubra
ATCCCTTTATTTACAGGTAAGTGTCTCTTGCTGCACTCAAGTCTGCCTTGATGTTATAGTGAGTACATGAACTCATATTTGTAACAATAGAATTTTTTTTCGGTTTTACGTCACGGACTCCCTTATCTACCAAGGGCTAGGACGGTTGCCTTCTTGCGAAGGACTTGTTTTAGCAGATGTAATTGTTACCCTGAGTGCATGCCCTTGCTAACCTCAGATCGTGACGGGGGCGCGAACCCTCGACCCGATGCCTCTGAGTCGTGGACGCTACCGCTTGAGCCACGGTGACTACCATTTGTAACAATAGAATATGCAAATGTATTTTAGAATGTATTTTAAGCTTTCATTCGAGGCATTATATATATATATATATATATATATATATATATATATATATATATATATATATATATATATATATATATATATATATATATATATATATATATATATATATATATATATGTATATATGTATATGTATATATATATATATATATATATATATATATATATATATATATATATATATATATATATATATATATATATATATATATATATAGTCACCGTGGCTCAAGCGGTAGCGTCCGCGACTCAGAGGCGTCAGGTTGAGGGTTCGCGCCCCGTCACGGTCTGAGGTTAGCAAGGGCGTGCACTCAGGGTAACGAATACATCTGACAAAACAATCCTTTGTAAGAAGGCAACCGTCCTAGCCCTTGGTAGAAAAGGGAGTCCGTGACGTAAAACCGGAACTATATATATATAATATATATATATATATATATATATATATATATATATATATATATATATATATATATATATATATATATATATATATATATATATATCTTTTTTTTTGACTTTTATATCGATATATTGTTTATCTAAGCATGCATCTGGTGTCTCATGTGTGCGCGACTTTGTATGGATGTTAAATAATGTGTTAATGTGGGTATGTGTGTGTGTCTGTCTATGTGTTTGTCACATTAATATATGCTCTTTAAATTACTTTTTTCATATATTCGGTCTAGGATTGTCAAAAATAGTTTTTCTTCCCTTCACCGAGTATTTTTAGATATTCGTTACACATGTCTTATTATCCCTTCACATCTGACAAGTCACATTACCCCCCTTCTCTGTGTCTCTCTATGTTTCGTAAGTGGCCTGGTCCGATGAGGGTTGATTTATTTGTTTACTGTTTTTGGGCCGTCCTGGTAGAAAAAAAAAAACTATCATTGTTAAGATTCCGAGAAAGTAATTTTCTTGATAGTAAAACACTTCCATTTTCGTGATTAGGGCTAGATGCCCTTCCTAACGCCCCCCGTAGGCTCGAACCTGCGTTAGTCAGTCTGGCTTGCTGCATCCTGACTCTTCCACTGAGCTTACTAGGAGGATTGCGACCATTGTATATATATTCGTGTATATACTTTAACTGAATATTAAAAGTAAGCCGCGGCAGCACAGTCGTTAGAGCGCTCGACTTAGAAAGTTTCAAGCCCATGTTCAAGACTACCGCGAGGCATTAGAAAGGACATCTAGCCTTAATTTCCTAGATTCAACCTGTCTGTGTCCATCCCCTATCCAAATGGGGTTAATAGGGACCCACAAAACGACAAACAAGTTTGTCTTAATTGAAACAGACTAGTCATAAACACGTTTAAAATGAGCAAGAAAAAACTAACCTAATTAATACATGAGCATGCACACACACACACACACACACACACACCACACCGCGTGTTCAGTGACACACGGAATTGCTCCTCTTAAATTTTAGTTTCGAGTGACTAAAGTGCTTAGTGGAAAACTTTACCATAATTTCCAAAAATATGAAATCGTGCAGAGTATTGTGAGTACAAAAACTAATATTTGTTGTAAGGCGAGACTGTTCATATTAAAGGAAAAAAATTGAGAACTTTTTCGTGAGAAGAGAGAGAAGCTGCCGTCCAGTTTCTGCCTTGAGGGAAATCTAGAAGAGTTGCCAGGACGTGGAGCCTCACACCACATTACCTAATTTTTTGTTGTAAACTGGGGAAAGCTCTTGAGCCGTTTTACCTGATCCTGTGGTTCTATATATTGTTAAAAACAGTATCCTTCCCATTTATATATATTAACTAGTTAGTTAGTTTGATACACGAAAAAATTGAATAATAAAAGAAAAAAAAAAATTACCAAATACCCACCCGTCAACAGTACTGAGTTAAGTTGCCAAGTAGTACAGCAGTCCTATTTTCTTCATTTTTTTTTTTTTTTGCTTTTCTTTTAGCTTTCTCGTTTGCTATTTTGTTATTTTGTATATATATTGAGTTAAATGTAAAGTCTAAATCCCGTGATAACATATCTTGGTTAGCAAGTCAGTTTATCAGTTAGGAAGAATATATAACAGAAAACAGGTGGGTGCCAACCTCGAACACAAATTCGAATTTTCCTTCAGGTTTGACTTTTGTTTTTCTTTTTCTTTTTATACGTAAATTACCATGATCAAGTTTTTAAGTTAAGATGTGTGTTACCAGAAAGGAGACAAACTGAGTCACTAAATAGCACTTATATGGAGATATAAAAATTCTGTGTGAAGGTAAATTAGAAGTTTTTTTTTTTTTTTTTTTTTTTTTTTTTTTTTTTTTTTTTTTTTTTTTTTTCTCGTCTTCTTTCTATATTCTGTGAGAGGGAGAACATAAAAAATGAAGCCATCTCTGTCCCAAACCTCTCCCACCCATGGGGCGGGAGAAGGGGTAGTCATCAGAGGACTTAAACAGAGAATCAAGAAGTTAGAGGAAATGGTTACAAGCCTTGATGATAAAATTCGGAATATGGATGGAGAAATGAAAGAGAATGAAACACTCAGAGAACAAATAAGATCTTTGGAGGAAGCAAATAAAGCACAAGGGCAGGAGAGAAAGGAACTAGAAAAAAAGAATAAAGAAGCTGGAAGGGGAAAAGAGTCAACTAGAATCTAGAATTTCTAATCAAGAAGATAAAAACAAACAGCTAAATGACAACCTAAAGGAATTAGATGTTAGTTCACTGCTATCTTCTGAGAGAGACGAGATTGCTGCTTGGAATGTTCAGATTAAGGAAAACATTGAACAGTTCAGAAAAGAGTTCCAGGAGCTGAATATGGAAAATGATGCCATGAAAACGTCCTTATGAAAACGTCCTTTGCTGATGCACTAAAGGGGAATGTGGCAGTAAAAGAGGCTGTAAAGGTGGTGGCACTGGGAAAACATACAAACAGTTGACTATAAAGAGACAGTAATCGAAAAAATGAAAGACGTTGTGATGGAAAGGGCAAACCCACTCATCAGACAGGCACTTGATAAGGAGAAGACAGTGGTAATCTCAGGCATAAGTGAATCCCAGGAGCCAACATGGCAGGGGAGACTTGAAGAAAATAAAGCTAGGGTTGTAGACCTGATAAGAAAGCTTGGAGTAGTATGTGGTCCTGAGGATATTGTAAACATACACCAACTAGGTAAATATTCGAGGGAAGGAAAGCCGAGACCAACAAAAGTAACCTTTGAGAGAGGGGAGGACATGTAGGGAAATATTGTTGAGAAAAAAAAAGTCTAAAAGACCTTCAAGAATGCAAAGAAAGTGTTCATTAGACGATACAGAACACAGGAAGAGATGGGAAAGATCAAAAACTTGTTGCAAGAGGCAAGAAGGTTAAGGCAAGAAGGTTAAATGATGAAAGAAATGAAGAAGAGAAGAAAAATTTTCGTTACGGAATACTTCCAGACAAAGGGGAGATAAAGAAGATAATGACAGAAGATCAGGGGATGGGGCCTCATTAAGATTGTTATACACAAATGCTGATGGATTAGCTGGTAAGGCAGTAGAATTAAAAGATAGGATTCACAACAGTAAGGCAGATATAGTAGCAATTACAGAGACTAAGTTGAGTGAGGACATAAACAGTGTCACAGTTTTTCCTAAGGGCTTCAGAATACTAAGGGTCGAAAGATCTGAGAGGACTGGTGGGAGGGATAGCACTGCTCATAAGTGAGAGGATTCAAGTTGAAGAGATAAACTTGGCTATAGAAAGTGAGTTCAGGGAATTTCTTGTTGCTCGCATAAATACTGGGGTCAGAGAGCATTATAATAACTGTTGTATACAACCCACCAAGGAACCAAAATAGGCTTGAAATTTATGAGGAAAGTCATATAGGTACGATTGAAGTCATAAACTCAGTGTCATAAACTCAGTTGCTAACATGGCCGCGGGAGAAAAAATGTAGGATTTTGATTATGGGAGACTTTAATCATAAAGAGATAGATTGGATAAATCTTGACCCAACACAGTGGTGAGGACTCCTTTGGGGCAAGATTCCTAGATTGCATACAAGGGAATTTCCTACACCAACATGTAATGGAACCAACAAGAGCCAGGGGTGGGGATGAGCCATCACTACTTGATCTGGTGTTCACAGATAATGTGTTGGATATTGAAAATATTGAGTATGAACCACCAATTGGAAAGAGTGACCACTGTGTGTTGTTGATGGAGTATATCATTGAAGACATTCTTCCTGAGAGTAGAGGCACTGAGGACATGAGGAGGAACTATCAGAAAGGAGATTACATCAAAATGAATGAGGCTTTTTGCAGTTATTGACTGGAGAACCTTATTTTACAAACAAATCTTGTACAAGAAATGTATGACATCTTTTGTGAGAAAATATGGGAAGATTGTAGATTGCTGCATACCTGTCACCAAACCTGTCACCAAAGTAGGTGTAATTCATTGCCAGAGAGAAATGGTTCGATAATGGGTGTAAAAGAGCTAAGGAGTGGAGAGAGACAAATGCTGGAAAAGGTATAGGAGGAGAAGAAAAACATAAATGCCTGGCAAACCTAACAAAAGAGCAAGAAATGACTACCTAAGTAAAAGGAGAGAGGCCAGAGAAAGATTATGAGAGGGACATCACCAGGAAGGCGAAAGAAAATCCCAAGCTTTTCCACAGCTTTATCCAGAGGAAAACTGAAGGTAAAAGAACAGGTTTTTAAGGCTAAAGAGAGCGGATGGAAGCATCACTGAGACGGACGAAGAGATCTGCAAAGAATTGAACAAGGAGTTTCAGTCAGTATTTACAGTAGAAAAATACCCCACCCCCTCAGATTGCAGTGATAGAAGCTCCAAGGGCCGGTATTAGAGAACATCAAACCCTTACAGCCACAGAGGTATGCAAAGCGCTGATGGATTTAGATGTTCATAAAGCTACAGGTCCCTGATGACATATATCCCCTCATGTGCTTAAAAAATGCGCAAACACAATATCAGTGGCACTAAGTATCATATTTAAGGAGTCATTGGAGTCGGGGGAGATTCCAAGATGCTGGAAACAAGCAAATGTGATACCTATCTTCAAAAAGGGAAGGAGGGGATACGGCTCTGAAACTATAGACCAGTTTCCTTGACCAGCATAGTTTGCCAAAGTTATGGAGAAACTACTAAGGAAACATATCTCTCTTCACTTGGAATCCTTCAACTTTTTGTCAGTGAGGCAACATGGCTTCAGAGAAGGAAGATCAACAGTAACAAACTTATTAGAATTTTATGATGAGGTAAGCCAAATCTTACAGGAAAGAGAGGGAGGGCAGGGCAGATTGCATATTCCTAGACTTCCAGAAAGGTCGTTTGACACTGTTCCACATGGGAGACTTATTAGGAAGCTGCAATCAATGGCTAGAATAGGTGGAAATGTCTTGGAATGGATAAAAACTTACTTAGAAGGAAGGGGAACAGAGGGTTAGATTAGAGTAAGACACTCAGTGTCTGAATGGAGAAGAGTTAGTAGTGGAGTTCCACCAGGGTTCAGTTTTAGGGCCACTTTTGTTCCTTGTATATGTAAATGACCTACCAGAGTCTGTAAATTCATTCATGAATATGTTTGCAGATGATGCAAAGATTGTGAAGAAAGTAAAAAACGAGAACAATGGTAGAGGAACTTCAGGAGGATCTAAATAATCTGCATGAGTGGTCAGAAAAGTGGCTAATGAAATTCAATACCTCAAAATGTAAGGTAATGAGAATGGGTACAAGTGCAAGAAGGCCCAAGCTTGACTACTCGGTGGCTGGAGTACAACTTCAGGAGACAGAAAATGAGAGAGATCTAGGAGTAAACATATTGGCAGATTTGTCTCCAGAAATACATATAAATGGCGTAGTAAGGGCAGCATATGCATTCTTATCAAATGTAAGGGTAGCCTTCAGGCACATGGACAAGGAAATGTTCAGAAAATATTTATGTAACCTATGTGAGGCCAAACCAAAACTCGAATATGCAGCCCCCTTTTGGAATCCGCACTTGAAAAAGCACATAGCTAAGCTTGAAAAAGTTCAAAGACATGCCACAAAACTGGTGCCAGAAAATACGCAATCTCGGTTATGATGAGAGGCTGAGGGAATTAGACTTGCCATCACTCGAAGCTAGAAGAGTAAGGGGGGATATGGTGACAGTCTTTAAATTCCTTCATGGTTATGATAGAGTGGATAGGGATCGATATTTCGATATGGCTGGCTCTAGAACTAGAGGTCATAGTTTGAAGCTTCGGAAGAAAACTTGTTTGCAGGATGTAAGGAAATACTTTTTCAGTGTAAGAGTAGTTGATAATTGGAATTGGCTAAGCGAGGAGGTAGTTAATGCTACCTCAATCCATAGTTTTAAGGACAGGTATGATAAGTATCACTAAGTCTAAAAATGGAACCGATCAGGAGACGGGAAGATACGAGCTTTGGGCTCTTTCCCGTAAACACAATTAGGTAATCACAATTAGGTAATAATCACACACATACACACACACACACACACACACACCGCTAGGCACACAAACACGGTCTTCCCCCTCGCTGTGCATATAATTACTCAAACAGAATGAACTGGAAAGGAAACTTTAACCTAACCTTTATGAATAAACAAACAAACAAACATAGACACAAGGAAGCAGTCATTACTCTTGTATTGTCAGTTGATTCTGGTTGGAATTTAAGAAAATTTAGAATATTAGAATATTTGGAATATTTAGAAAATGTTCCTAATAGCCCACACAAATATTCCAAAAGAGCGCGGTCTAAAGCAGCGTCTCACCACTTGATATCTAATTAAATAACCTATAGTGAATAGCGAGGAGTGAGGCAAGACTACCTCCTCCGTGTTACCCTGCTTGTCGTAAAATCGACTAGCTGGAGGTGGAGCTAGGGGAGTAGGCATCCCCCTCTTTTGTGTTTCCTCCAAAAAAGAGTTAACTTTATTTGCTTTGACTCAGCCAGCCCTCTTGTAAAGAAGATTATGGCTTTTGTATAAAGTTAGATATAGGTTCGTTTAATTCTAAATTCCTACTAGAAAACGTAATAGAAAATATAAATGAAGGGAAAAAAACAAAAAAAAAACACGTTATGCATTAATGAAAAATGAAAGGACTAGTAAAGAGGACTTTAAAACAAACCTTAACCTAACCTAACCATTTAACAAACAAATACACACTCAAGCTCGAA
>JAXCGZ010000751.1:17500-32500 GCA_037179515.1 Halocaridina rubra
GTGAAATTCTCTCTTAGAATGTTTCCATCACAGATTTCCTCTTTGAAGTTCTCTCTTTGAATGTTTCCATCACAGATTTCCTCTCAGAAGTTCTCTCTTAGAATGTTTCCATCACAGATTTCCTTTTTGAAATTCTCTCTTAGAATGTTTCCATCACAGATTTCCTCTTTGAAGTTCTCTCTTAGAATTTGTCCATCACCTTAATCGCCTTCATGAGGGAAAGTGTGGATGGTATTTCAAGTTTTGGGACGATGGGTTTCCTCTTTGAGGTCCTCCCTTAGATTTTATTTTCATTAATCCCATAGGTGTGGAGAGGACCTTAATTAAGAGGAAATACATAGAAGTATCTCACTTTTTTTTAGATGGACACTAACGGATTGAAGCTGGGGAATGAAGGCTGGATACCCTACCAAACGCCCCGCCATGGGCTAAAAAGCGGGTCCGTCACTTCTTCTTCTTCTTCTTCTTCTTCTTCTTCTTCTTCTTCTTCTTCTTCTTCTTCTTCTTCTTCTTCTTGTACTTCTTCATCGCATTTTCCTCGTGTTCATATGTGGTCAATTTTTATACAGTTGGATTCCCTCCCTATTACCAAGCCTCTTATATAAAAAGAAAAAGAGAATCAGAGAAGGGGCGTGTTGTGACTTGTCAGATGTGAAGGGATTATAAGAGATGTGTAACGAATATGCAAGCATAAGCTAATATTATTACTGTTAAATAATCGGAGACTGCAAGTGACGAACCTGACATTCGCCAGTTGGATTTCAACACGAAGCGTTAGGAAGGGTATTCAGCCTTAATACCCCAGCTCCAACCTGTCTGTGCCCATGAAAAATTATATGAAGTAATGGTCAGGAATTCTTCTCTTAAGCAACTTGTTTGAACACATAACATATTCATCATATATAAATTTGTTCATGCTTTATGTATTACTATATCGCGGGCCAAAGGGATTTCTCTCGCCTTCGAGCTCTGTAAACTCGGACGAGTGGGTGTAGGAGGAGTTGACTGTGATGAATCGGTGGGAGTGAACCAGCTGTAGCCGTCGGGCCCAGCAGCAGAAGATCTTACCCACTTAACCTGTGAGTGACCCAAGGAGAATAGTTCCGATTTTACGTCACGGACTCCCTTTTCTACCAAGGGCTTGAACCAAGGAAAATAGTGGTGGTGGAATTGTAGCAATCCTATATCCCCGAGGAACTAAGAGTAGTATTCGAGGCATGTTTGGCTTCTGGTAAATATGTGTACTTTGACTCGGCCCCCCCATACAAGGGGAATTGAGGCCGTTGTATATATGTATAAATACAATGAATATTTACCAAGCATACATCGTTTTAGACACACGTTTATAATTTATGAATATATCACATATTCTTGTTACAGTCCTCTTGTGAGAAACTTGTTGATACTTTATTAATATACTAACCTGACATACTTCACTTAGGAAATTAATAATTGCTTGAGATGCTTAATTTGGGATTGATCCAAAATTTTTTCACACTTTGTTTATAAGATGTTAAGCCTGTTTATATATATGTTTATATCATCAGACCTACGCAAACATTGGAGTTAATGGGACGTACATCTGGCTTACAACTAATTTGCATTAGGTGCTTATTCTACAATTGATCTAAAAGTGGTTTATACTTTATTTATCAATATATTAAGCTTGCTTATATCGGTTTTTATCTTCAAACCGATGCGACTTCAAAGTTTTGCGACGCACGTCTAGAAAACTAAAAATTTCTTCAGGTGCCTATTCTGCGATTCATCTGAAATATGTTTATACTTTAATTATATATATATATATATATATATATATATATATATATATATATATATATATATATATATATATATATATATATATATATATAATGCCTGTTTATATCTGTTTATATCGTCAGGACGATGAAATGTGGGAGTGTTTGCAACCTGCATCTGACTTTCAAGTAAATTACGTCTGCTGCCTACTGTGGGATTGATCCAAAATCTCTAGCTATTGATACATTAAGCCTTTTTATATGTGTTTATATCGTCAGACAGACTTGACGTTGGAGTTATTGCAACGTACATCTAGGATACTAAAAAAATACAATAGGTGCCTTCTCTGCGATTGAGCTGAAATGTGTTTATTCTTTAGTTATGAATACATTAAGCCTGTTTATATCTGTTTATATCGTCAGACCGACGTAACGTGGGAGTTTTTGCGTCGTATATCAGACGTCCAACTAAATTATGAAGACTCAGAGATGTCAAACGCCTTTCCATAAATTATCATAATTGCCAATTAAGGTTTTTTTTATGTTTTTTTTATTGTTTTCTTATTTCTCTCTTATTAATTTTTTTTGCTTCTTCTTTTCGTCTTTTTATTACTTTTTTTTCCTTTCTGTTTTAGTTTTCCTCATTTTGACTATATTTTTTTTCATTTATTCTATTTCTTTTCCTCTTTATTATTTTCCTCTTTTTCATTAATTATATTTCCTTCCTCTTTATATTATTTTCTTGGTTTCATTCGTTTCTTTTCTCTATTATTTTCTTTCACTTTTTTCTTTTCCTCTTTATTATTTTCCTATTTTCCCTAATATATTCTTCCTTTTTATTATTTTCTTGGTCTCGTCTTTTATTATTTTCTTGTTCTTTACTGTTATTATTTTCCTCACTTTTACTATATTTTTTCCTTGATTCTATTTCTTTTCCTCATTATTATTTCCTCTTTTTCCTTAATTATATTTCCTTCCTATTTTTATTATTTCTTGGTCTCTTATTCTTTTTCTTTTCTTCTATTATTTTCTTTCACTTTTTTCTTTTCCTCTTTATTATTTTCCTCTTTTTCCTTAATTATATTACTTTCCTTTTTTATTATTTTCTTGGTCTCGTCTTTTTATTTTCTTGTTTCTTACTGTTATTATTTTCTAATTTTTGCTATATTTTTTTCCTTTATTCTATTTCTTTTCCTCTTTAAAATTTTCCTCTTTTTCCCTAATTATATTTCATTCGTTTTTTATTATTTTCTTGGTCTCTTATTCCTTTTCTTTTCTTCTATTATTTTCTTTTACTTTTTCTTTTCCTCTTTCTCATTCTTCCTTTTCCCTTTAACCTTTCTTTTCATTAGCCTTAATTAGGGTTTTTATAACTTATTTTGCATAATTTTCCTCTTTTTTTACTCTTTCTCTTTTTAACCTTTTTTATCTTCTTTCTTTTCTTTTCTTTGTTCTTTTTTATTCTATTTTTTCCTCTTTTAACCTCTTTTTTATCTTCTTTCTTTTCTTTTCTTTTTCATTCTATTTTTTCCTCTTTTCAGCCTCTTTTTTATCTTCTTTCTTTTCTTTTCTTTGTTCTTTTTTATTCTATTTTTTCTCCTCTTTTTAACCTTTTTTTTATCTGTTTTCTTTTCTTTTTCTTTGTTCTTTTTCATTCTATTTTTTCCTCTTTTTAACCTCTTTTTTATCTTCTTTCTTTTCTTTTTCTTTTTTATTCTATTTTTTCCTCTTTTTAACCTCTTTTTATCTTCTTTCTTTTCTTTTTCTTTGTTCTTTTTATTCTATTTTTCCTCTTTTTAACCTCTTTTTTATCTTCTTTCTTTTCTTTTTCTTTAATTAAAGCTTTTTAAACTTTTATTTTTATCTTTTTTTCCCATATTCTTTTTTCCCTCTTTTCGCCTCTCCCTTGTCTTTTTTTTTCTTGTTTGTGTCTTTCTTTTCTCACCTTTTTCTTTTTCCTCTTTTTCGGCTCTATTTTCCTCAGTTTCACATTTCTTGTTCTTTTCTGTACATTATATTTCTTTCCCTATTTAAGGCTTTTTCCTCTTTTAATCCTCTCCTTCTCTACTTTCCTTTTCTTCCATTTCTTCTACTATTTCTTTACTTCTACCTTCTTTTTTCTCTTTTCCTCTTTTTTTCCTCCTCTTTTACTTTTTTTTACTCTTTATGTTGCTTCTCTTTTCCCTTTTTTCTTTTCCTCTTTCCCCTTATTCATTCCAATTTTCTTTTTTTCCTCTTTTTCCCCTAATTTCATTTTCTCATATGCTCATTCTTCTCATTTTTTCCACTGTTTTTCCCCTCTGTTTTTTCCTGCTTTTCCTTTTTCTCTTACTTTTTTCATTTCATAGTTCTCTATATTGCCTCTTTTTCCCCTCTTTATTTATTTCTAATTTTTGTTCCTCTATTGTTTTCCGCTGTTTTTCCTTGTTTTTTCCTGTCTTCTTTTCCTTTTTCTCTTCCTTTTTTAATTTTATAGTTCTCTATATTTCCTCTTTTCCCCCTTTCTATTTTTTTTCTTATTTTTTTCCTCTATTTTTTTCCACTGTTTTCCCCTCTTTTTTTCCTGTCTTCCTTTCCTTTTTCTCTTACTTTTTTCATTTCATAGTTCTCTGTATTGCCTCTTTTCCCCCTTTTTATTTTTTCTATTTTTTTCCTCTATTTTTTCTTTTTCCTTCACCTCTTTCCTCTTTTTCCTTTTTTCTTAGAGAAGAGCCGGCAGCAGGAAGCGGGGGGTGGGGCTGGGGATGGGGTAGAAATTGGAGGGGGGAATTGAATCGAGTTATCAAAAGAATTTTTTTGCCTTTAATCTTTTTTTTTTCGTTTGATGAGAGACTCAGGGAGCTTCTGTTCATGCTTTTTTTTTCTTATATCAAAATGACTATTATAATGTCATTAGGAGATATTGGCGGATGTGCTACTCTACTACTACTACTACTACTACTACTACTACTACTACTACTACTACTACTACTGTTCCGGTTTTACGTCACGGACTCCCTTTTCTACCAAGGACTAGGACGGTTGCCTTCTTTCGAAGGACTTGTTTTGGCAGATGTAATCGTTACCCTGAGTGCATGCCCTTGCTAACCTCAGATCGTGACGGGGCGCGAAACCTCGACCTGACGCCTCAGAGTCAGCGGACGCTACCGCTTGAGCCACGGTGACTACACTACTACTACTACTACTAATAATAATAATAATAATAATAATAATAATAATGATGATGATGATATGATTATTATTATTATTATTATTATTATTATTATTATTATTATTATTATTATTATTATTATTATTATTATTATTATTATTATTGTTATTATTATTATTATTATTATTATTATTATTATTATTATTATTATTATTATTATTATTATTATTATTATTATTATTATTATTGCTGTTGTTAATGTTGGTATTATTGTTGTTGTTAAGATATTGATAACACTTTCATTGTGGTTGTTACTATTATTGTTATTATAATTGTTACTATAATTTGTCGTGGTAGTAGTAGTAGTAGTAGTAGTAATAGTAGTAGTAGTAGTAGTAGTAGTAGTAGTAGTAGTAGTAGTAGCATTAGTAGTAGTAGTAATATGATAGCAATAACAACAACAAAAATAACAGCAATAATAATAATAATAATAATAATAATAATAATAATAATAATAATAATAATAATAATAATAATAATATATAATAAAAATTCATAATACTTTTTACATGACAGCAAACCAAGAATGTACCCACTAACACATCGTAAATAATCATTTATTATTTTACATGTCAGTCATTTTCATTCATTTACTTATCAGTTCCAAATTGCCTTTTTATCCAACACCAAAATATTTCTTCGGCTTCATTAAATGTTTATTAGTAAAAAAAAAAAAAAGGAGTTCCTCTTTACCCTCTTCCTTTACTTTATTTGTGTTTGCCCTACTGAACGAGCTCAGTATGTTGTAAGCTTTCAAGCAGAGCTGACGTCGAATGAGATAGATAGATAGATAGATAGATAGATAGATAGATAGATAGATAGATAGATAGATAGATAGATAGATAGATCGATAGATCGATAGAGAGAGAGAGAGAGAGAGAGAGAGAGAGAGAGAGAGAGAGAGAGAGAGAGAGAGAGAGAGAGAGAGAGAGAGAGAATAGATATAATTGTTTGTAAAACTTAGAGAAGTAATATCTTAAGTTCTAAGAAAATTTGGTGGGAATTTACTGCATTGAAATACTTGTATGTGTAAAAAGTTTTTGATTTTCTGATAGTTTTTGTTGAGAGATTTTCAACAAAGTTTAGAATGTGTGTGCGGATTTTTATGCCAAAATAAATCCCATTCGAATGAGGGTGGAGCTTGGAAGTTAAGGCTTTAGGACCCTCCTATCGCTCCGTGGTGGGCTGGAACCCTAGTTCGTCGCTCCCCGACTCGCGCGCCTTACTATTGAAGTACCGCGGCTCCCGGATTTCAGCATAATATTAATATTCATATTTTTCAACTCTCCAGCAATGTTTGTGCTTTTATTTGCTGCCAAATAGCGTTGATGTTTAAAAAGCGTTTAATTAAATGAAATAATTCGATTTTATCGTTTATCTTTCTCTCATTTCTGCCTTGTACTCCATTTTCTTAGATGTTTTCTTAGTGCCCGGGCCCGATGAGGACAATTTTCAATGACCGTCCTAGTGTCACACTCATAAAAAAATATGGTTTTATATAAAGTTATCGTTTTATCGCTGTTTTATTATTTTTTTGTGTGGTCTTTAATCAAAAGTACTATTTCTGATGTTACATATATTGCTTTTATTTGTAAGTAATATTGATGCTGTTATATTAAGATTTGAATTAAAAGTACAGTTTATGGTGTGAGTTTTAATATAGAGTTTTCTTAAAGTTAATATTCATGTTGTCTCATACTGTGTTTAGATACACGTAATATTAATTTTGTTGTTATTATGCAGTGCTTATATAAAAGTAATATTCATGTGTGTGTGTGCGCGTGTTTTTTTTATATCGATGCGAAGTTGCTCACAGTATTAATTACTTAATGGTGAAATCTCTGAATATTTTATTTTGCCGGATATCACTGCATTAAATTTGTTGAATGCTGGATTCGGTCTTAAGTCACAAACTCCCTTTTCTGCTAAGGGCTAGGACGGTTTTCTTTCTTGCGAAGGACTTGTTTTGGCAGATGTAATCGTTACCCTGAGTGTATGCCCTTACTGACCTCGGTCCGTGACAGAGCGCGAACCCTCGACCTGTCGCCTCAGAGTCGCGGACGCTACCATATTGCCACGGAGACTACATTTTTTCTTTCTTTCTTTCCTCCCACAGGTAGGCTTTTAAGCCTGTCAGTGAGGAGCATCTTCTCCATTCCGCTCTGTCCCGAAAGATATCCTCCTCCTCCAATCTCGTCCAATGATGCTCCTATTGGGTTCACTTGCAGGGAAATACAATGTCCGGCTTGCAAGGCCTGTCGACATACTTTTTTTTTTTTTTAAATAATGATTAGTTAAATATAATAATTAGGTTTTGTAGTGCCCTAAGTTTGTTTAGCACTGCCGTTTAGCAACTCTTTTTTTCTAATTTTTAAGTAAAAGTGATACTTAGGTTATATAATTTTTTTCATCGTATGTGTAGCCCTACCGCTTATATATATTTTTATCTAGTAATTAGTTTTTTAAACTTGGCCGTTTAAATGCCACTTATTTATGTTAAAAATAAAGTTAGTTTTTTTTATTTTGTCAGTTTGTTTAGCAATGGTGTTTAAATATTAATTACTTATGCTTAAAAGCAATAAGTAGGTTTTATTACGTCTCAGGTATGTTTAGCACTAAAACTTAGTTTTGATAATGTAGAGTAATAGTTAGGTTATATCATACCCTAAGTATGTTTAGCACTTCTGTTTAATGCTGATAGCTTATACTTAAACTTAATCATTAGGTTTTATTATTTCCTGAGTATGTTTAGCACTGCTGTTTATTACTGTTTAATCATCTTTGAAAGTAACAATTAGCTTTTTATTATTGCGTGAGTATGTTTAGCACTGGTGTTTATTACCGTTTAATAAAATGCTTGAAATTATATATTCCCAAAGTATGTTTAGCACTGCTATTTGATACTGTTTAGTTATACCTAAACGAGATAGTTAGGATATATGTAATTTCCATCGTGTTTAGCGCTGCCCCTAAGTACTGTTTGCATATACCGAAAAGAAATTATAAACTTTCTTTTTTTCTACCGGGACTGTTTAGCACCGCCATTTATATGCAGACTCGCTTTTTAACTTTTTTGTGCATACCAAATGTGTTTAGCAATGTTGTTTAAATACTGTTTGCTTATAAGTAATAATTAGGGTTAATATCTCCATGGTCTGTTTATTATATAAGGCTAAATGTCCTTTCTATCATCCCACCGTGGGTTTGAACGCGGGCCCCGTCACCTTCCCGAGTCGAGCATTTTACCGCTACTGTCACTCAAAAGTCGGAGTAGTTCATGACTTCTGTGCCACCCATAACCAGCGAATTCGAAACAGTGTCATATTGGTTTATTCTGTCAGAAGATGGCACTGGATTACGCCTCACTTATTGACAGAAATTGGTATTTGTCTGTGTCAGTGGTCCCCATACTCTTCACTCCAAGGGACCCCTGTTATTTAGATAAAATTTCCACGAACCTGGGCTTATGAATTTTTTTATAGTAAGGTTATGCGTGCAACTTTGTGTGCGTGTGTGTGTGTGTGTGTATGTGTGTGTGTGTGTGTGTGTGTGTGTTTGTGTGTTTGTGTGTGTGAGTGCGTGTGTGTGTGTGTGTGTACACAGAATTGAAGATCTTTTAGACTTAAATAGGACTGTCCTGGTCAGCTCGATGTTAAGTCTTCCTTCAGTTACGGATTTTTTTCTATGCCTATATTTACATACTATTTTCTTGCATATTCATTACAAATCTCTAACTATCCTTTCCTTTCACATCTGACAAGTCACAATGTTCCCAACTCTGTTTCTCTTCGCTTTATGTTTCTTCGTGCCCAGGCCCGATAAGGGCAATTTTCTTCTCCCGGCCTAGTGTCACATTAAAAACATTGCCGAATAAATGGGGAAAAAGAGAATGATTTCTACGGGACAGAGAACGCTTAACACTTGAATAGAAACCCGCCCTCCATTTCCAAGAAAGAAATAGATGTGGAATAAGATCACAAATATCCTCACTTTGACAGAACACACCCACCTTTCAAGAGAGAGAGAAAATAAAACAGTAAAGAACTGAATGCAGAAATAGAATTATAGTTAGAATGCACTTAGAGGTATAGACATATATGGTTTGGTTTTACGTCGCGGTCTCCCTTTTCTAGTGAGGGCTTGGACGAAGCCTCCGTATCGAAGGACCGGTTTTGGCAGTGTTTGACCGTGATGCCATGTGCATTCCCTTTGTAACCTCAGACCGTGGTGGTTCTTGAACCTACGAACTGATGACACAAAGTTGCGAGCTCTTCCGACCGGCCACGGCAGCAAAACACACACACACACACACACACACACACACACACACACACACACACACACACACACACACACACACACACACACACACACACACACACACACACACACTGCACATGGACAAGGAAATGTTCAGAAATATTTATGTAACCTATGTTAGGCCAAACCTCGAATATGCAGCCCCCTTTTGGAATCCGCACTTGAAAAAGCACATAGCTAAGCTCGAAAAAGTTCAAAGACATGCCGCGAAACTGGTTCCAAGAAATACGCAATCTCAGTTATGATGAGAGGCTGAGGGAATTAGACTTACCATCACTCGAAGCTAGAAGAGTGAGGGGGGATATGGTGACAGTCTTTAAATTCCTTCATGGTTATGATAGAGTGGATAGGGATGGATATTTTGATATGGCTGGCTCTAGAACTAGAGGTCATAGTTTGAAGCTTCGTAAGAAAACTTCTTTGCAGGATGTAAGGAAATACTTTTTCAGTGTAAGAGTAGTTGATAATTGGAATTGACTAAGCGAGGAGGTAGTTAATGCTATCTCAATCCATAGTTTTAAGGACAGGTATGATAAGTATCACTACGTCTAAAATGGAACCGATGAGGAGACGGGAAGATAGGAGCTTTGGGCTCTTTCCCGTAAACACAATTAGGTAATCAATTAGGTAATCCCCCCACACACACACACACACACACACACACACACACACACACACACATATATATATATATATATATATATATATATATATATATATATATATATATATATATATATATATGAAAAGTTACACAACTATATATGTATCCTTGCAATTTCCAATGACAACCTTTAGTTTATAAAATAAGGTCAGAAACAGGGGGGGGGGGGAATTATAAGTGTTTGAATTAATAGAGTCTAAGCCCTCTGGCGGTGCTATTTTGGCACAAAGAGGTTTAATGCGCATTAGAGGGAATCATCCCCTTTGAGTGTGTGTGTGTGTGTGTGTGTGTGTGTGTGTGTGTGTGTGTGTGTGTGTGTGTGTGTGTGTGTGTGTGTGTGTGTGTGTGTGTGTGTGTGTGTGTGTGTTTAAAAGGGTTTAATGATTTTCATTGGATATTGTTTAATATTTTGTGTCCGTTTCATTAATATTGCTCTATGTATGTCTGAATGTATGTATGTATATGTGCATGTATATGTGCGCGCGCGCGCGCAAAACGCTTAAGAAGTGTCTCAATTTGTCTGTGTATGGGTGCGCGAATGTATGTATGTGTGTGCGAAATGTGTAAAACTTTCTTCGAGTTTCGTATAATATGGTAAGTCCGTTTCCATTAACATTGCTCTGTGTGCGTATGAATTCATGTGCTCGCGTGTGTATGTGTGTTAGCGTGTGTGTGTGTGTGTGTGTGTGTTCTCGCAAAAGCGCTTAACTAGTTTCTTTGAATTTCGTTTAATCTCTTGAGCGCTTGTTTGGTATTTATATTTATATTGTTTTCAAACCCGACGCCATTACTCGCTTAAGCTAAGCAGGGTGTTCGCAATTGGAGAGAGAGAGAGAGAGAGAGAGAGAGAGAGAGAGAGAGAGAGAGAGAGATAGAGAGAGAGAGAGAGAGAGAGAGAGAGAGAGAGAGAGAGAGAGAGAGAGAGATTAGGACAAGTAGTTATCTACTCAAGAGGATTTTGACACTCCAGAGAGAGAGAGAGAGAGAGAGAGAGACAGAGAGAGAGAGAGAGAGAGAGAGAGAGAGAGAGAGAGAGAGAGAGAGAGAGAGAGAGAGAGAGAGAGAGAGAGAGAGAGAGAGAGAGAGAGAGAGAACTTTCGGGCTTTACTGAGGTTTTAATTATCGCACTCCTGTCTATCCTCACCTCTATCTGTTGTTTTGCGGTATGAAAAGATATATTTTATGGAACTTCGTTCTACACCTGCCTGTTAATATATGTAAAAGAAGTTATATATATATATATATATATATATATATATATATATATATATATATATATATATATATATATATACATATATATAGATATAGATGTGTGTGTGTGTGTGTGTGTGTGTGTGTGTGTGTGTGTGTGTGTGTGTGTGTGTTTATATAGCACAATTAGTCCCCATCTTATGGTGGACACTGACGAATTGAAGCTGGAAAATAATGGCTGGATGCCATTCCTATTGCCCAGTCCTGAGTTCGGACGAGGATCCGTCGCCTCCCGAGTCGAACATTCTACTGCTACGCTACGGCGGTTACTAAGAAAAGTCTTCAGATATTCAACATTTTTCCATACTTCTTTAAGAGTTTTTTCACACCTCCATATGGGGTCGATTTTTCCCCACTAGGAGACCTTAGTAGGTTTTTTGACTCAAGATTACACTCATATACCCTTCCTGACACCAAACCTCCCCCATTTAAGTGGACTTGGGACCAGTATCAAGTAGAACTGTCTTACTTCCATAGTATTCACCATTTTGCCTTTTTTTTCTGCAGCTTTTCCTACGCTCAAATTGGGTCGAGATTTTGCACTAACCTCGTGGAGACAAACTTTTATTTTAGCTCTAAGTTATTAAGGCCAAATACCATTTATAACACCTGCTTTCTCCATTGATCCGAGCATGGAACCGGCTCCGTATGGAACTTGCTTGCCTCCCCTGAATTCCCCATTATTCTATTCTGCTTTATCTTTGCACATTATTCCACTATCCCATTCCCTATTAACCCATTCCCCATTATTCTCTTTTTCTTCGCTTTTCTTCACTATTTCTCACTACCTCTTAGAGACAAGGGTTTGATATTGGCTCAGAGTTTTGGGGTAATGTGACCTTTTTGGCGCCAACTCTCTCCGGCCCGCGACCGGCACTTGAGTTGCGCTGGCTTTTTCCCCCTTTTACGAATATTCATCATTTTTCCCTTATTACCCTTGAAATCAGTGTTTTATGATCTTCAATATTTCTTAATTTTTAATATTTATTTATTATTTCTATTTATTTATTTATTTTTCTCTCTAATATATATATATATATATATATTTATATATATATATATATATATATATATATATTATATGTTTTTCTCTTATATTTGAAGCCCATAGTCTAGGTCAGGGCTATTCAATCGGCGACCCGCAGGCCAATCTGGCAGTTGAGTGATTTTTCATTGACCCATTGACACTCAGAAATAAAACAAATTAGCCTCCTGGCTAGTACATTGGTAACGCGCTGGCCTCGCATTCGCGAGGTCGACGGATCGCGCCTCATCCAGGCAAGAGAGTTAAGCGGTTTACTGGGGAGGTTGCTGCAGTGGTTGGTCACCACAGTGGGGGATTGGGGCCTGTGCTGGCTGGCGACCGCCCTATGGGTCCTCCATGACTCGTTCCACCCATCCGTGGGTGGAGAATCTAAAACAATAAAACAAATTAATGGAATTTATTATTAATTCTTAATTTACTTGATCCGTTTTACGTCACGGACTTCTTTTACTATTGAGGTCTAGGACGGGGACTTCTTGCGAAGGACTTGTGGTTTTGGCAAGCGCGACCGTTACCATAAGTGAATGCCCTTTCTAACCTAAGACTGTGGCGGGTCTCGACCCACGATCTGAATAATGAAAGTCGCGAGCGTTACCACTCTGACCAGGCGGACACTATATGTTCCAGTACTTACGAAATTTACATAAGCAGATTGTCATTACTTTAGTGACTGAAAAATGTGATCAACAGCAGTCATTAGTTGAATGAAGTGCACGTTTACCCGTACCACAGAGTACGTAGCAACATGAACTGTACGTGTGGCCCTCTCGTCAGTTTCAGATTCATTATCCGGCCCTAATACTAATTGACTTCATTTTTATGTAATTACCGAATGATTTGTACTCTATTTTTCATTATTTTTTGTTCCGTTATTAATCTCGTTTTCACTTTTATTATGAATTCTCCTTTTAATAATTAATGGTCTGACTTGCACATGTTCAAATTTTCTGATTTATTATTATTATTATTATTATATTATTATTATATTATTATTATTATTATTATTATATATTATTATTATATTATTATTATTATTATTATTATTGTTATTATTATTATTATTATTATTATTATTATTATTATTATATTATTATTATTATTATTACCATTATTATTTATTATCACTATTATTATTATTATTATTATTATTATTATTATTATTATTATTATTATTATTATTATTATTGTTATTATTATTATTATTATTATTATTATTATTATTATTATTATTATTATTATTATTATTATTATTATTAGTTATTAGTAGTAGTAGTAGTAGTAGTAATAGTAAACTCCTGCAATTTTCTACGCACCATAGTAAATTTTTGTGATTACCGGACTACACGCGCGCGCGCGCACACACACACACACACACACACACACACACACATATATATATATATATGTGTGTGTGTGTGTGTGTGTGTGTTTTACCGGGCTACACGCGCACACATATACACACGTATGTGTGTGTGTTTTTTTTTCTGCGTGTAGCTTTTACAAAGTGATTTTTTTTCGTAATATTTACTTTGTTTTTATGAGTGACACCTTAACAGGCAAGAAAACTGCCCTCATCAATAGAGGCCCGGGTACTAAGAAAACATTAAGCCAAAGGAAAAGAAAAAGGTCACGGACAAGGCAGAAATGAGGTAATGATACACAAAGGAAAAGGACATACTGAAAGAATAGTTAAAGTACTGAGCACTTAGACATATGGCAGGATTAGAACCTGTGATGACGATAGGTCCGCTTTTTGAAAGAACTTAGTTTATAAGAATTAGGAAAGACAGAATGAGGAAAAGAGTTCCAGAGTCTGGAGGTAGATGGGAAGAAGCAGTTACTGCACCAACCAATCCACGAGCTACAATTCTCCACACAGTATCTGTGAGACGAGGCCGCTTGGCGAGTGATACGTGGCCTCGGCAGTGGGGGAGGGATGCAACTCACCAACTCATCAGAGCAACAATGGAAGTAGCAGCGATGGAAAAGAGAAAGGGAAGATACCTTACGGCGAAGGGTGAGAGAATCCAGATTAGAAGTAATAGAAGAGTCGTTAATGAGCCTGACTGCCTTAGACTCAACCCTATCAAGGGGATACATGTAAAAAGAAGCACCCCGGATGTGCGAGCAGCATTCAAAGCAGGGACAGATAAGACCTTTATAGATTTTAGGTAACTGGAAGGAGTTAAAGTAATGACGAAAACGTAATAGAAACCCCAATTTATTGGATGCAGATGTAGACATTTGGATTATGTGATTCCTTCAAGACAAGTTAGAGGCTATATGGATTCTTAATATGTTGATAGGATTAAGAGCATAAATTTCGTTAGTTTCGAAGACAATAGGGTTATCAGGAGGAGAAGAAGATAAAGAGATAACCAGAAACTGTGACTTAGAGGCGTTAGATTTAACTGAATTTTGGCTGCCCCACTCAGATACCCTCCGCAAATCGGAGTTAAGAGTATAAGAAAGAGTGATACAAGACTGATTACGAGTTGCAGATGAAGGTTGTGAAGAAAAAACATAGGACAAATGAAGGGTAGTATCGTCGGCAGAGGGTGGGGAAGAGAGGAAGATGGGGACTGAAGAAGAACATTGAAGAAGAGAAAGAACAGAGTAGGTAAAAGAACAGAGCCCTGTGGAACACCACTGGTAAGAGGGAATGAGCTAGATGTTGCACCATCAACAATCACAGACATAAAACGGTCAGAAAGAAATCTGGAAATCAGAGAACAGAGAGAAGGGG
>JAXCGZ010000751.1:40000-43138 GCA_037179515.1 Halocaridina rubra
CCATTCAGACACTGAGTGTCTTACTCTAACCCTCTGTTCCCTTCCTTCTAAGTAAGTTTTTATCCATTCCAAGACATTTCCACCTATTCTAGCCATTGATTGCAGCTTCCTAATAAGTCTCCCATGTGGAACAGTGTCAAACGCTTTCTGGAAGTCTAGGAATATGCAATCTGCCCAGCCCTCTCTTTCCTGTAAGATTTGGCTTACCTCATCATAAAATTCTAATAAGTTTGTTACTGTTGATCTTCCTTCTCTGAAGCCATGTTGCCTCACTGACAAAAAGTTGAAGGATTCCAAGTGAAGAGAGATATGTTTCCTTAGTAGTTTCTCCATAAGTTTGCAAACTATGCTGGTCAAGGAAACTGGTCTATAGTTCAGAGCCGTATCCCTCCTTCCCTTTTTGAAGATAGGTATCACATTTGCTTGTTTCCAGCATCTTGGAATCTCCCCCGACTCCAATGACTCCTTAAATATGATACTTAGTGCCACTGATATTGTGTTTGCGCATTTTTTAAGCACATGAGGGGATATGTCATCAGGACCTGTAGCTTTATGAACATCTAAATCCATCAGCGCTTTGCATACCTCTGTGGCTGTAAGGTTGATGTTCTCTAATACCGGCCCTTGAGCTTCTATCACTGCAATCTGAGGGGGTGGGGTATTTTCTACTGTAAATACTGACTGAAACTCCTTGTTCAGTTCTTTGCAGATCTCTTCGTCCGTCTCAGTGATGCTTCCATCCGCTCTCTTTAGCCTTAAAACCTGTTCTTTTACCTTCAGTTTTCCTCTGATAAAGCTGTGGAAAAGCTTGGGATTTTCTTTAGCCTTCCTGGTGATGTCCCTCTCATAATCTTTCTCTGCCTCTCTCCTTTTACTTAGGTAGTCGTTTCTTGCTCTTTTGTAGGTTTGCCAGGCATTTATGTTTTTTCTCCTCCTATACCTTTTCCAGCATTTGTCTCTCCACTCCTTAGCTCTTTTACACCCATTATCGAACCATTTCTCTCTGGCATGAATTACACCTACTTTGGTGACAGGTATGCAGCAATCTACTATCTTCCCATATTTCTCACAAAAGATGTCATACATTTCTTGTACGGATTTGTTGTAAAATAAGGTTCTCCAGTCAATAACTGCAAAAAGCTCATTCATTTTGATGTAATCTCCTTTCTGATAGTTCCTCCTCATGTCCTCAGTGCCTCTACTCTCAGGAAGAATGTCTTCAATGATATACTCCATCAACAACACACAGTGGTCACTCTTTCCAATTGGTGGTTCATACTCAATATTTTCAATATCCAACACATTATCTGTGAACACCAGATCAAGTAGTGATGGCTCATCCCCACCCCTGGCTCTTGTTGGTTCCATTACATGTTGGTGTAGGAAATTCCCTTGTACGCAATCTAGGAATCTTGCCCCAAAGGAGTCCTCACCACTGTGTGGGTCAAGATTTATCCAATCTATCTCTTTATGATTAAAGTCTCCCATAATCAAAATCCTACATTTTTTCACCCGCGCCATGTTAACAACTGAGTTTATGACTTCAATCGTACCTATATGACTTTCCTCATAAATTTCAAGCCTATTTTGGTTCCTTGGTGGGTTGTATACAACAGTTATTATAATGCTCTCTGACCCAGTATTTATGCGAGCAACAAGAAATTCCCTGAACTCACTTTCTATAGCCAAGTTTATCTCTTCAACTTGAATCCTCTCACTTATGAGCAGTGCTATCCCTACACCAGTCCTCTCAGATCTTTCGACCCTTAGTATTCTGAAGCCCTTAGGAAAAACTGTGACACTGTTTATGTCCTCACTCAACTTAGTCTCTGTAATTGCTACTATATCTGCCTTACTGTTGTGAATCCTATCTTTTAATTCTACTGCCTTACCAGCTAATCCATCAGCATTTGTGTATAACAATCTTAATGAGGCCCCATCCCCTGATCTTCTGTCATTATCTTCTTTATCTCCCCTTTGTCTGGAAGTATTCCGTAACGAAAATTTTTCTTCTCTTCTTCATTTCTTTCATCATTTAACCTTCTTGCCTCTTGCAACAAGTTTTTGATCTTTCCCATCTCTTCCTGTGTTCTGTATCGTCTAATGAACACTTCTTTGCATTCTTGAAGGTCTTTTAGACTTTTTTTTCTCAACAATATTTCCCTACATGTCTCCCCTCTCTCAAAGGTTACTTTTGTTGGTCTCGGCTTTCCTTCCCTCGAATATTTACCTAGTTGGTGTATGTTTACAATATCCTCAGGACCACATACTACTCCAAGCTTTCTTATCAGGTCTACAACGTTAGCTTTATTTTCTTCAAGTCTCCCCTGCCATGTTGGCTCCTGGGATTCACTTATGCCTGAGATTACCACTGTCTTCTCCTTATCAAGTGCCTGTCTGATGAGTGGGTTTGCCCTTTCCATCACAACGTCTTTCATTTTTTCGATTACTGTCTCTTTATAGTCAACTGTTTGTATGTTTTCCAGTGCCACCACCTTTACAGCCTCTTTTACTGCCACATTCCCCTTTAGTGCATCAGCAAAGGACGTTTTCATGGCATCATTTTCCATATTCAGCTCCTGGAACTCTTTTCTGAACTGTTCAATGTTTTCCTTAATCTGAACATTCCAAGCAGCAATCTCGTCTCTCTCAGAAGATAGCAGTGAACTAACATCTAATTCCTTTAGGTTGTCATTCAGCTGTTTGTTTTTATCTTCTTGTTTAGTAATTCTAGATTCTAGTTGACTCTTTTCCCCTTCCAGCTTCTTTATTCTTTTTTCTAGTTCCTTTCTCTCCTGCCCTTGTGCTTTATTTGCTTCCTCCAAAGATCTTATTTGTTCTCTGAGTGTTTCATTCTCTTTCATTTCTCCATCCATATTCCGAATTTTATCATCAAGGCTTGTAACCATTTCCTCTAACTTCTTGATTCTCTGTTTAAGTCCTCTGATGACTACCCCTTCTCCCGACCCATGGGTGGGAGAGGTTTGGGACAGAGATGGCTTCATTTTTATGTTCTCCCTCTCACAGAATATAGAAAGAAGACGAGAAAGAGGAAAAAAAAAAGAAAAAAAAAGAAAAGAGAAAAACTTCTAATTTACCTTCACACAGAATTTTTATATCTCCATATAAGTGCTATTT
>JAXCGZ010000752.1:0-7500 GCA_037179515.1 Halocaridina rubra
CGTTACTCATGACAGAGCATGCACACACACACACAAACACACATGGAATGGATAAAAACTTACTTAGAAGGAAGGGAACAGAGGGTTAGAGTAAGACACTCAGTGTCTGAATGGAGAAGAGTTAGTAGTGGAGTTCCACAGGGTTCAGTTTTAGGGCCACTTTTGTTCCTTGTATATGTAAATGACCTACCAGAGTCTGTAAATTCATTCATGAATATGTTTGCAGATGATGCAAAGATTGTGAAGAAAGTAAAAAACGAGAACAATGGTAGAGAACTTCAGGAGGATCTAAATAATCTGCATGAGTGGTCAGAAAAGTGGCTAATGAAATTCAATACCTCAAAATGTAAGGTAATGAGAATGGGTACAAGTGCAAGAAGGCCCAAGCTTGACTACTCGGTGGCTGGAGTACAACTTCAAGAGACAGAAAATGAGAGAGATCTAGGAGTAAACATACTGGCAGATTTGTCTCCAGAAATACATATAAATGGCGTAGTAAGGGCAGCATATGCATTCTTATCAAATGTAAGGGTAGCCTTCAGGCACATGGACAAGGAAATGTTCAGAAATATTTATGTAACCTATGTGAGGCCAAAACTCGAATATGCAGCCCCCTTTTGGAATCCGCACTTGAAAAAGCACATAGCTAAGCTTGAAAAAGTTCAAAGACATGCCACGAAACTGGTGCCAGAAATACGCAATCTCGGTTATGATGAGAGGCTGAGGGAATTAGACTTGCCATCACTCGAAGCTAGAAGAGTAAGGGGGGATATGGTGACAGTCTTTAAATTCCTTCATGGTTATGATAGAGTGGATAGGGATCGATATTTCGATATGGCTGGCTCTAGAACTAGAGGTCATAGTTTGAAGCTTCGTAAGAAAACTTGTTTGCAGGATGTAAGGAAATACTTTTTCAGTGTAAGAGTAGTTGATAATTGGAATTGGCTAAGCGAGGAGGTAGTTAATGCTATCTCAATCCATAGTTTTAAGGACAGGTACGATAAGTATCACTAAGTCTAAAAATGGAACCGATCAGGAGACGGGAAGATACGAGCTTTGGGCTCTTTCCCGTAAACACAATTAGGTAATCACAATTAGGTAATCACACACACACACGCAAGTTCTCTTCCGTCACTCGAGACAAAACTTTTCCGACATTTTGTCTTCACACTCCAGGAAGCGTGAAATTTTTCAGGATTCTCTAGTTGGAAGAAGACTGACATTTTGTAGACTTTAAAGAGCATACCACAAATTATTTTAGGGAGGGATCTTGTAAATAAGATTAACCCCCAGACCCCAAAGTAAAGTTAATAACCCATATATGCTCAGGTTAGCTTAGGTTAGGTTAGCTTAGCTTTGGTTAGGTTGGATTGGGATCGAAACCTGGTTGAGTTTGATTCTTCCCTCGATGGCTGGGCTAAGCATATTCCTCAATATATGATCCTAAGTAGCTGCTGATGTACTCACGAAGTAATCTCACGCTTAGAAATTCGTGTACATCTAAAAAAAATAAATGGTACTACAATTTAGAACATAATATAGATAAACCCAAGAGAATCATTTAGATTTTACTAAATATGCCATCACATAAACAAGATCATTAATAAAAAAAATAAATATATAAATATATATTAATAAATATATTTCCATTACACCAAGCCCCTTCACTAATATTGTAAGATTGATTAAGGTCGAAGATTTATGAGAAAAAAATAATAATAGTAATAATAATAATAAATATATTTTCATTATACCAAGTCCTTTCACTAAAAAGATATGTTTAATCAAGATAACATGTATATGATAAAATAATAATAATAATAATAATAATAATAATAATAATAATAATAATAATAATAATAATAAGAAGAAGAAGAAGAAGAAGAAGAAGAAGAAGAAGAAGAAGAAGAAGAAGAAGAAGAAGAAGAAGAAGAAGAAGAAGAAGAAGTAAAATAATAATAATAATAATAATAATAATAATAATAATAATAAGAAGAAGAAGAAGAAGAAGAAGAAGAAGAAGAAGAAGAAGAAGAAGAAGAAGAAGAAGAAGAAGAAGAAGAAGAAGAAGAAGAAGAAGAAGAAGAAGAAGAAGAAGAAGAAGAAGAAGAGAAGAAAAAATAATAAAAATAATCTTCTTTCACTAATGCCCCTTGTCTCACTTTCATAAAACATCTCTAGTTAATTTCCAGAAACATGTCCAAACCATAATAAAAATATACACACATACACGTACACACAACACAATCATACACGGGAAGAAGATAAATAATAAATGTCTAATTTCAAGCTAACATGTCTAGACAAAAAAAAACACAAATACACGCAAACATGCACACACACGCACTCTCTCAAACGAAGAATTTAAAAAAAGTCCTCTGATATAATCAAGTAAAATGTGAATAAAACAACACAAGCACACTCATACATGTACACATGAGGAAATACTTACACACACACACATACATAAACATCAAGAAGGGATAAAAAAAAATAATTAAATTAAACAAGCAAACATATAAAAAAAACCACACACACAAATACACATGATACATAAAACCAACATTATACGACACATTAAAATTAAATAAAATCTAAATTATTCAAGAAAATATGGTCAGTCATATGAAACGACACATAATAATACATGCATACACACATAAACACTCGCACAATAGAACAAATTAAAAAATAGATAGTTCAAGCAAACAAACATATCAAGATATGATAAATATCACACAGTATTGGCGCATCCGCACGCACCACGCGTGTACACACACACACACACACACACACACACACACACACACACACACACACACACACACACACACACACACACACACATATATATATATATAAAACCGAATCAAGCAGACATGTCCAAACAAAAACACACAAATGAACACACACACACACACACGATGAATTACATACTAAAAGAAAAAATACACTGCCAGTGTAATACTTCCCAGCAAAGTGGATTTTACCACAAACAAATACAAACCGTGGAAATGTTAAAGCTAAACAAGAGATGGAGGGATTGTCTTTGTTCTCCAGTCTAATGCATAACAATGGGAGGCAGCTCAAGAGGTCAATTTCTCTTGGGGTACGAGACAAGGTCTACCACGAGTATAACAAACAACGGAATAAATATATTTGCAATTCATGCGTTATGCAAATGGTTCTCTGCGTTTGTTTAAGAATTTTTGTATTTAATAGAGACGGCTCAATGCACTGTATATGGTGTAAAGCATAGAATATCGCGCACACACACACACACACACACACACACACACACACACACACACACACACACACACACACACACACACACACACACAAAAACTTGTTGCAAGAGGCAAGAAGGTTAAATGATGAAAGAAATGAAGAAGAGAAGAAAAATTTTCGTTACGGAATACTTCCAGACAAAGGGGAGATAAAGAAGATAATGACAGAAGATCAGGGGATGGGGCCTCATTAAGATTGTTATACACAAATGCTGATGGATTAGCTGGTAAGGCAGTAGAATTAAAAGATAGGATTCACAACAGTAAGGCAGATATAGTAGCAATTACAGAGACTAAGTTGAGTGAGGACATAAACAGTGTCACAGTTTTTCCTAAGGGCTTCAGAATACTAAGGGTCGAAAGATCTGAGAGGACTGGTGGAGGGATAGCACTGCTCATAAGTGAGAGGATTCAAGTTGAAGAGATAAACTTGGCTATAGAAAGTGAGTTCAGGGAATTTCTTGTTGCTCGCATAAATACTGGGTCAGAGAGCATTATAATAACTGTTGTATACAACCCACCAAGGAACCAAAATAGGCTTGAAATTTATGAGGAAAGTCATATAGGTACGATTGAAGTCATAAACTCAGTTGTTAACATGGCGCGGGAGAAAAAATGTAGGATTTTGATTATGGGAGACTTTAATCATAAAGAGATAGATTGGATAAATCTTGACCCACACAGTGGTGAGGACTCCTTTGGGGCAAGATTCCTAGATTGCGTACAAGGGAATTTCCTACACCAACATGTAATGGAACCAACAAGAGCCAGGGGTGGGGATGAGCCATCACTACTTGATCTGGTGTTCACAGATAATGTGTTGGATATTGAAAATATTGAGTATGAACCACCAATTGGAAAGAGTGACCACTGTGTGTTGTTGATGGAGTATATCATTGAAGACATTCTTCCTGAGAGTAGAGGCACTGAGGACATGAGGAGGAACTATCAGAAAGGAGATTACATCAAAATGAATGAGCTTTTTGCAGTTATTGACTGGAGAACCTTATTTTACAACAAATCTGTACAAGAAATGTATGACATCTTTTGTGAGAAATATGGGAAGATAGTAGATTGCTGCATACCTGTCACCAAAGTAGGTGTAATTCATGCCAGAGAGAAATGGTTCGATAATGGGTGTAAAAGAGCTAAGGAGTGGAGAGACAAATGCTGGAAAAGGTATAGGAGGAGAAAAAACATAAATGCCTGGCAAACCTACAAAAGAGCAAGAAATGACTACCTAAGTAAAAGGAGAGAGGCAGAGAAAGATTATGAGAGGGACATCACCAGGAAGGCTAAAGAAAATCCCAAGCTTTTCCACAGCTTTATCAGAGGAAAACTGAAGGTAAAAGAACAGGTTTTAAGGCTAAAGAGAGCGGATGGAAGCATCACTGAGACGGACGAAGAGATCTGCAAAGAATTGAACAAGGAGTTTCAGTCAGTATTTACAGTAGAAAATACCCCACCCCCTCAGATTGCAGTGATAGAAGCTCAAGGGCCGGTATTAGAGAACATCAACCTTACAGCCACAGAGGTATGCAAAGCGCTGATGGATTTAGATGTTCATAAAGCTACAGGTCCTGATGACATATCCCCTCATGTGCTTAAAAAATGCGCAAACACAATATCAGTGGCACTAAGTATCATATTTAAGGAGTCATTGGAGTCGGGGGAGATTCCAAGATGCTGGAAACAAGCAAATGTGATACCTATCTTCAAAAAGGGAAGGAGGGATACGGCTCTGAACTATAGACCAGTTTCCTTGACCAGCATAGTTTGCAAAGTTATGGAGAAACTACTAAGGAAACATATCTCTCTTCACTTGGAATCCTTCAACTTTTTGTCAGTGAGGCAACATGGCTTCAGAGAAGGAAGATCAACAGTAACAAACTTATTAGAATTTTATGATGAGGTAAGCCAAATCTTACAGGAAAGAGAGGGCTGGGCAGATTGCATATTCCTAGACTTCCAGAAAGCGTTTGACACTGTTCCACATGGGAGACTTATTAGGAAGCTGCAATCAATGGCTAGAATAGGTGGAAATGTCTTGGAATGGATAAAAACTTACTTAGAAGGAAGGGAACAGAGGGTTAGAGTAAGACACTCAGTGTCTGAATGGAGAAGAGTTAGTAGTGGAGTTCCACAGGGTTCAGTTTTAGGGCCACTTTTGTTCCTTGTATATGTAAATGACCTACCAGAGTCTGTAAATTCATTCATGAATATGTTTGCAGATGATGCAAAGATTGTGAAGAAAGTAAAAAACGAGAACAATGGTAGAGAACTTCAGGAGGATCTAAATAATCTGCATGAGTGGTCAGAAAAGTGGCTAATGAAATTCAATACCTCAAAATGTAAGGTAATGAGAATGGGTACAAGTGCAAGAAGGCCCAAGCTTGACTACTCGGTGGCTGGAGTACAACTTCAGGAGACAGAAAATGAGAGAGATCTAGGAGTAAACATATTGGCAGATTTGTCTCCAGAAATACATATAAATGGCGTAGTAAGGGCAGCATATGCATTCTTATCAAATGTAAGGGTAGCCTTCAGGCACATGGACAAGGAAATGTTCAGAAATATTTATGTAACCTATGTGAGGCCAAAACTCGAATATGCAGCCCCCTTTTGGAATCCGCACTTGAAAAAGCACATAGCTAAGCTTGAAAAAGTTCAAAGACATGCCACGAAACTGGTGCCAGAAATACGCAATCTCGGTTATGATGAGAGGCTGAGGGAATTAGACTTGCCATCACTCGAAGCTAGAAGAGTAAGGGGGGATATGGTGACAGTCTTTAAATTCCTTCATGGTTATGATAGAGTGGATAGGGATCGATATTTCGATATGGCTGGCTCTAGAACTAGAGGTCATAGTTTGAAGCTTCGGAAGAAAACTTGTTTGCAGGATGTAAGGAAATACTTTTTCAGTGTAAGAGTAGTTGATAATTGGAATTCGCTAAGCGAGGAGGTAGTTAATGCTACCTCAATCCATAGTTTTAAGGACAGGTATGATAAGTATCACTAAGTCTAAAAATGGAACCGATCAGGAGACGGGAAGATACGAGCTTTGGGCTCTTTCCCGTAAACACAATTAGGTAATCAATTAGGTAATCACACATATATATATATATATATATATATATATATATATTATATATATATATATATATATATATATATATATATATATATATATATATATATATATATATATATATATATATTATAAGCAATTCCTACTGTAAGCATGTGCGCATAGCTTTACAATATATTATATATTTAGCTATGATTTAGGGAACTGTACAATTTTATCACTTTAAGTATATTTAAATGGTGTTATATACTGAATGTGTAGCTTCTCTAAGAATGGCTGCTGTTTGTGCTACAATTCTCTCTCTCTCTCTCTCTCTCTCTCTCTCTCTCTCTCTCTCTCTCTCTCTCTCTCTCTCTCTCTCTCTCTCTCTCCTCTCACTCACTCCTCACTCACTCACTCACTCACTCACTCACTCTCTCTACAGGTGTGTGTATGCGTGCGTGCGAATGCTCTCGTGTCTGGCTACTTGTGTATGACTATATCTATCTATCTATCTAGCTATATAAATGAGCCATTTTTCCCTTAATAAGGGGAGTGGTTGAGTTAAGGCAGTCCCCTCGCTCCGACCCATTTAGTCAACTCTTACGACACGCAGGAGAACACGGAGGAAGTTTTCTAACCCCTCTCCCTCAGGGGGATGACTGTATATATATATATATATATATATATATATATATATATATATATATATATATATATATATATATATATATATATATATATATTACATGAAATAAATCTGCGTAATACGTACAAAACGGGATTTCGACGAAGGGTAAACATGATCCTCATGAGAGAGAAGAACATTCAAAAGAAATCTGAAGACTTGAAAGATAAACGCATCGTTCCTCAATACTCACTTTCGAAAAGTTATACATAAAAAAACGTTTAAAACGAGCGATATCGCACATTTCATTAGCATAAACTCAGCATGTATCTCGGTAGCTCAGTGGTAGAGTGCAGGAATCTGGAACCGACTGATGCGGGTTCGATCCCGCCGTGAGGCGTTAGGAAGGGCATCCGGTCTAAATCAGGGGGTGTGTGTGTGTGTTTGTGCACCCCAATTTGAATGTGGACTAATTGCAACACATAACACGACGCAAAATCTAAGCATATTAAATA
>JAXCGZ010000752.1:12500-43098 GCA_037179515.1 Halocaridina rubra
CACTTCCACCCAATTAATAAACACATTTGTTTCCAATATCTTTGAATATGTAATATTTTAACTGCGATTCAGATCATAAGGATATTCATAATTAGAACGAAAAAAGGCTCTCTATCTTTATACAAAAGCCATAATCCTCCTTATAAATAGGTGGCTGAGTCAAAGCAAAATCTAGACTCTTTGCGGGAGGAAAATACGGTGAATAGGATTCCCAGTCCCTTTACTTCGCCCTATTTTGTCGACTTTTAAGACACTCAGGGGAACATAGTGGTATCCTTACCTCCCCCTTTCAGGGAGGAAAAGAAGTTAAAATCTATTCCAGGAAAAAAATATAACATTTAATAAAAACAACAAAACAAACGCATAAGTGGTACAAATGTCAAGTTATGAAAATGAAATAATCTTCACATCTAGACATTTTGTTATGGTTGTGGCTACCCTGCATACCTCTGCAGAGGGCACATGCAAAAACAAAAGTATGAAGAGCGTAATACAAAAAAAAATTCAGGCAAATAATAATTTAAAAAAGCAAATAAGAATAAAAATTTATACACTTTATTTGCAAAAAAAAAAAAAAAAAAAAACTTGTGTTTTACCTTCAGTAAATTTAAAGAAAATAACAAGAACAGCGTATTGAAAACGTATTCCATGCAACAAATAACGAAAACAATTAATAAAACACATTTTGCGCTTTATTTCAGTAAATAATGCAAATACCTATAAAAACAGTATAAACACATCATACTATCTAAATATCGGAATACTGAAAAACTAAGCCATGATAAAAACACGACATATAAACCAAATAATAAAACACGTAGCCTGTGTTTTCCTTTAGTGTAAAAAGTAAGTACTTATAAAAAAAAAAAAGCATAAGCACACATCACAGTATCTAACAGAAGAAGCCTGTAGGCCTAAACCATTGATATAAAACACCATTAATCTCCATATCCCCATCTTTCAAAACACGCAGCCTGTGTTTTTCTCCAGTATTTAAAGAAAGTACTTTAAAACAAAATCAGAATAAACAGACATCACACATCTATAACCGGAAGACTAAAAAATTAAACCACTGATAAAAATACCACTGATCTCTAATATTCTCAAAATGTACAAGACGTAGCCTGTTTTCCTACAGTGTATAAAGTACTATTAAAAACAGTAAAAACACACATCATAACATCTAAGGCCTCTTTCACACCAAAGTGGCACGTCGCACGTGGCATGCCACGTGGCACGCCAGTTGAAAACGAACACCCGGAAATATATGAAACCTTTCACTCAGAAGTGGTGTGGCACATGGGACGTGTTACGCCATTCTGTGTGAAAGGTTTCATATATTTCCGGGTGTTCGTTTTCAACTGGCGTGTCACGTGACATGCCACGTGCGACGTGCCACTTTGATGTGAAAGCGGCCTAATACCAAGACTGAAAAATTAAACCAATGATTATATAAAAAGTTGATCTCTATATCCCCGACAGGTAAAACAGACAGACTGATTTTTCATTCACCTTATTCTATTTTATGTGACACCTACATGGGGAAAGAAAATGCCATCATCGGGCCCGGGCACCAAGGAAACATAAGAAAGAAAACAAACAAAAACAGATATGACGTGTTGTGACTTGTCAGATGTGTATGGATAATAAGAGATGTGTGACGAATAAACCAAAATATTCGGTGTAGATGTAGGCGTAGTAAAGACAGTACTTAACAAAAACAGCATAAAAACACATCATAACATCTAATACCGGAAGACTGACGACCTAAAACCATTGATAAACACACCAATGTCCTCCAAATCCCCATTTGGTAAACATATCCAATAAGAGGAAATTAAAAACCTCTGATAAACACACCAGTGTCCTCCAAATCCCCATTTGGTAAACATATCCAATAAGAGGAAATTAAAAACCTCTGATAAACACACCAGTGTCCTCCAAATCCCCATTTGGTAAACATATCCAATAAGAGGAAATAAAAGCTTTTGAATTGCAAATGAAGCGAGAGGAAAGACCTCTAACGGCAGATAAATAAACCTATTGATGGATTAAAGTCTTTATGATAAAACGCCAATGGCAACAGAGGAACGTTTTATGTTTTTTTATTTCTTCACGGTATTATCCACATTATACTGTTTTATGGGTGACAGACATGAGACCTTATCTATTTTATGTCTGAAACATTGTAATATCGGACGACGGAGTTCCGCGTCTGTGTCTAAAAAGTCGAGTCACTGTTCAAAACAAATTCAACAATTAGGTCGTTCGTTCATTGCCCCCTTGAGGGAGGGCAAAATATACCTCCATAGTGTTCTCCTACGTACCGTAAATGTCGACTAAATGGGATGGAGCGAGGGGGCAGGGAACCCCCTCCATTGTTATCCTCCCACAAAGAGTCAAGATATTTTGCTATGACACAGCCACACCCTTTTGAATGTATAACTTTTATATAGACAGTTTTTATAACTGCACCTACTATAAAAAGAATGACAACTATGTACATTTTCATTATATATACAGCAGGACGTTGCGATACTACAACTGAGGGGACTGTAGACTTAAATAAGACTGTTCAGGACAGTTCGATGTTAAGTCTTTCTTAATTTACAGTTCTCTTTCTATGCCTACATCAACACCGAATATTCATGGATATTCGTTACACATTTCTTATTAACCCTTCACATCTGACAAGTCACAATACTTCCCATCTCTGTTTCTTTTTGTGTTTTCTTCGTGCCCAGGCCCGATGAGGGTAGATTTTTTTTTTTTTTTTTTTTTTGCCTATCCTGGTGCACTCTTAAATCAATTTATATACTAGTTAAACACGTTAAGAACACAAGAGTCCAAGAAAGAATCTATCTATACGTATACCATATTTCCCCTTTGTAAGGGAGGTGGCTGAGTCAAAGCATATACTCATTCAACACAGATTTATTCATCACAAATTATTCATCTTTCTTCTCACGAACAGTCACTATATCACTATATTATCATCTATTCTGAAAAATGAATAAAGAAATAGTGATAAACAACGAGTCTGAATTACAACTGACTAGATAGATTAGTACTACAGGAGACGCGACAGAGAGCCAATTATGGAGAAAATGAAGAAAAATGTATCTAAACGCTTTGTAATATATATATTGTAACCCTCATGGAATTACAGAAAATATACTAGCTTCATTCTACACATGCTCTAACATCAGCAGTAAGAATGTGGTATAATCATTATATCTGATTGAACTATCAGCAAAGATAATTGGTATTCGATATCTAGACAAATATATCAAATGTTTTTATGTTACAAATTATATCAAGGGAGTCAGGAAAGAATCCCCCGAGAGATAAACTTCCCCCAAGTTAAGTTAGATTAGGTTAGATTAAGTGAGGATAGGTTAAGTTTAGTTTTCAGATAATATTATGGTTTTTTTCCCTTCGAGGGATTCTTTCCTCGGGGGCATTTTTCCTAGAAGCAATATAGAGATAGTTTTCCTCATTAGAATAAAAAACAAACGTTCTCTTTTTTACATATTCTTTCTGGAAAATGCAAAGTTCAACTACAAGCGGGTGATCTGTATGGCGGGATAGAGAAGACTCCAAGATTATCTAAATAACCAATATTACTTTACCTACAAGACAAAATTTCAATATTATGGTAACTTAATGAGGCAGGGTATGTATAAAAAGTATTTCTTATGTCTTGTTAGAGTCTACTAGTTCTTGAGAGCATTTGTTTCCATTCCAGTTCCGTATATTGAAGTGAGTTTCTGAACTGGAATTTCTGAACTGGACGATATACAGTAGTTTCTTTCTGAGTGCTTAATAGAGTATAAAAATTCTTGAAAGCATCTATTTCCATTTAAGTTCCATATTTCGAAGTGAATGTTTTTACAGTGTACAAAAAATCCTTAGTGCTTATTAGAGCATAAAAATTCTTGAAAGCATCTATTTCCATTTAAGTTCCACATTCGAGGTGAATGTTCCTGAACTACACAATGTAAAGTATTCGAGGTGAATGTTTCTGAACTACACAGTGTAAAGTATTCGAGGTGAATATTTCTGAACTACACAATGTAAAGTATCTCCTACTTTCTGCAGAGCCGTTAAGAACAATGACCAAACCTCCAAAGAGGATAAAAGTTAAGGCATACAATTCCCCAGAGGGTAATAGATCTCCAACATAGGCAATACCTATGATCCAACAGGATACATAAAAGGAATCCCTCTGAGAACATTTATATGAAGTAACGACAGCTTAATGTACATAGAAGTGAGAAGGAGCACGAAGATGGTAGTCTCAAAAGGAGTGTCTAGGATAGGCAATCTAGAAGGGGCAACTAGAAAGACAATATACAATGGAGAGGTTCTATAAGCTGCAAAAAGTCTCATATTGAAAATAAAAGAGGTCATCAGTGTTCTAGCACACTGCGGGGCGTTAGGAAGGGATCCAAAGATATTTCCCCAGCTCTAATCAGCCTGTGTCCATTTCTTCGAATGGGAAATGAGTAACACATACAAAGACAAACCTAAAAATGCACATATAACTGAGAGAGAGAGAAAAAAAAGTCGAAAACTAAGTATATTGAGATGGGTCACCAAAAAGCTAAGAAGAATTTTGGATTACATTTTCATTATGTTTTCTGTTTTTTTTTTCTCACAAACTTTAGTAATAAGACGCGCCATATAACAAAAATATATTCTAAAGTTAGTTCAACTCGCTGATCAGGAACGATAACCAGAGTTTAGTTTATAAAATAACATATTATTAAAAAAAATATGAAAAAACACTCTACACATTAACACATGGAGAACACTTTTTGAGTAAAAACAACACTTTTATCAAATAAAATATCTCGACAACAATCAAGATATGATACAATAAACTTAAAATATAGCAATCAAGCGACTAATGTCATAGAAAATTTATATATATATATATATATATATATATATATATATATATATATATATATATATATATGTATGTATATATATATATATATATATATATATATATATATATATATATATATATATATGTATGTATATATATATATATATATATATATATATATATATATATATATATATATATATATATATATATATATATATATATATATTAAAAACTCTGTTAAAAACATATTTCTCATAAGTACGTTTAAATTATTATTCTATATCCATTTAAGAAAATAAACAAAACCAAGCAATACATCTAAACATTATTTTTACAACAGCCCTTACTCAAACATACAAAGGCATTATTCTAATTTCTTTTTTAAGACTGTGACACCAGGACGGGCCAAAAAAAAATGATAAAATAGCCCTCATCGGGCCAAGGCACGAAGAATACACAAAGAGAAACAGAGATGGAGAGTGTAATGACTTGTCAGATGTGAAGGGATAATGAGAGATGTGTAATGAATATCGGGAAATTTATAAATATTCTGGTGTTGACGCAGAGATGCTATAGTCAATATAAGGCTTCTGTATACAGGAGCCAATTGTCAGAGTCAAAAATTTGCATATATTTCAATTTCCCATTAAATGATGCCACTGGATGCAGGAAAATGCATCCGCCTCGCGCTTTCATTTGCAGGACACAAGGGTCTGTAGATGTGTTCCCGAACCAAATAAATAATATGAGACCAAACAAAAAAAAAATCTGAAGAATGTGTGCTTTGACTCGGCCACTCCCCTAACAAGGGGGATTGCGGTCATTGAGTGTGTATGTATGTATGTACGAATGAGACAGAACAAACAAGTAAGGCTATACATACATACACATACAACAACCGTAGTGCCTCTTGTAAAGAGGTGGTTGAGTCAAGGCACACAACTATACATAATAAAATCTCCTCCTCTATACCATCATGGCTCCTTGGAGTATAGAGATCAAAACAATTTCTCCAACCATCATCACGCCGCTTGGGTAAACCACAGACAAAATGGGCATAACTCTTCTGCTGTGGGGACAGACAGTTTTAGCCGCACTACTCCTCTCACTAGATCTCGTGACATAAGATTATAAAATTAGTGTAAATTAATTATGCAATGTTTATTTGCCGGTGGAACGCGGTAGCGCAGGAGTTAGAGCGCTCGACCGGATAAGTGACAGGTCAGCGATCGAACCCACCGCGGGGCGCTAGGATGGGCATCCAGCACTAATTGCCACAGTAAACGGCAAATATACTATACCGGAAGTCCAATTATGCGCAGAAAATATATATACATATACACATGCCACATTCCCCCTTGTAAAGGGGGTGGCAGAGCCAAGAAACACGCATTCACCACGATCTACACATACCTCAACCACTCATCTCAGCTCCTTGGGGATAAAAGGTTGCCACGTCTCCCCCCCTTCCACCAACAAACTTAGTGGAAAAACCTACATAACAATATATACATATGGGCATCAAGGTTTCTCATGACACACTCATTTAACATATATTAATAATTACTTGCTACCTTTAAACGCATAAAAAATTTATAAAACACACGTACACACACACACACACACACACACACACACACACACACACACACACACACACACACACACAGAAAAGACACCTAGGCAAATACTGAGTCTTCTCCAACCATCCTTATTAAAGTAATTTTCAGATTATTTTCATTACTGTAATTCAACATAGCAAAACTCATTGAATTGTGAAATGCAACTTAGTTTGAGCTCCTGTTGAATAGGATTAATGAGTTTCACATGCTGGGCGAGGAGAGTTAATGAAACAACGAAGCTTTTCCTAGAAATGCTTATTCCGTTTTAGCGTGAATAGGCTTAACGTTTTAAAGCTGAAAGTCTGCATAGAAATTGGACTTCCCAAAAGCATCAAAGATAAAAATAACATTAATAATAATAGTAATAATAATAATCATCATCATCATCATCATTATTATTATTATTATTATTATTATTATTATTATTATTATTATTATTATCATTATTATTATTATTAATGTACAGACACACAATTTCAGAATAATATGGCCTTACTGTATTTGCTCTCTCTCCCAAAAAGCTTGCTAAATAAATGAATAAATAACCAATTTATATATATATATATATATATATATATATATATATATATATATATATATATATATATATATATATATATATATCAAAGAGAGCTGTAGGACAGGTCGTTTATCCTGAGATTAAGCCCAAACTTATGAAGATACTGCTCCCCTATTAGATTATACACATCCCTTGACATAACTACCAAATAAACTGTAACGATTGGTTTTGTCCAAAGCACACACCGTTTAACATCTATCTCTTGCTTTACAAAAGTTTAAAAGGCAAGTCCTAGTTCCAGAATAATTGGTGCCACACCCGCGGCAATCCTTTCTTAGTACAGGGGAAAAAATCTACATTAAGCAAGGATCGAATGAAGTCTTCAGAACTCAGGCGAAAAACTTCAAAATGTTAGAGAAACTGTCACAGTAAACTAGGCCTAGTCACAATACCAGTTCTCGCTTCTCAGAGACGTTGAAAAAACTTTCCAGAGCCATTCCAGAATCTCGACAGTTTTGGGGCCTCTTCTAAAGACTTATAATGACTTTCTAAACTAAAATGCCACAGTCCCCAACATGGAACCAAAACCAAGGAGAAGACTCTCATAATATGTGAAAAGGTGTCACAGTCTTAAGGTACCAGACTTCTCTCACCCATCTGGGTGGTCGATGTGGCTCAGTGGTAAAGGGCGTGAATCGGGGAGTGACATATGTAGCTTTCATCCCATCGCGGGGTATTAGGAAAGGCATCCAGCCTTAATTCCCCAGCTCCAGTATGTCTGTCCACCCCCATTCGAATGGGGATTAATTGTGACACGTCAAAGGTTACATAAACTTCTCTCAAACACTTCTTAAACGCTTAAAAGACCTCCTAAAACTTTTAAAAGCTTCCTTGTTAATACATTTCAAAACTAACAAGAAAAACATTAAATTTTATGAAAAAGGTGTCACAGCAAAGTTGACAAAGAACCCTTTCTCACTTTTAAGAGACTTTAGAAAAAGTCCCAAAATTAGTGCCTAGTCTCAACATGAATGGTGCCATCCCTGTGTCACCCATTCCTTAGAACGTAAATAAAATCTCTTCCTTAAACCAACTTCTAAAAGCATCCGTCATGAAACACTTCAAAACTAACACGAAAATATTCAAAAATGTATGAAAGGTTTTCACAACATATTTTTACAAGTGTCCATTCTCACTTCTTAGAAATGTTGATGGATACATCCTAAAACGCGTTTCATATGAATATTATTTTACCAAACGAACATTTCTATAAATTAATATGAACATATTAACCCATTTGGGATTCTACCTCAAGATTTTGAATAAGTATATCATGGAGACAGGTCGACACAGCAAAGTAACACTAATTTGAGACCGGTTATGTGTACTTCCTCTCCTGAATTCTATTATAATTGAATTATATTGTTGCCATAATATGAAGTAGTAGGGGGGCTCACGGCAAAAGATCCTTGCCCACTTACACTGTGGATGAAATAAGCCAGGTGATGGAGGGAATTGCGGCAGCATATTATCCCCAAAAAGTTAAGAGGAGAGATCGAGGTATCTTAACTTCTGGAGAATGTGTATGTTTTGACTCGGCCACCCCCTTTCCATGGGGTTGAGGCCATTGTATATAGGCTATGTGTATCAAGAGTGGACAGCGAAGTGGAAGAGGTGAGATGGAACAAAGTGCATTCTTTTAATCCCATGGGGAACCACCTCGAGAGAAGTGGGAGGAAAGGACTGAAGGATAGGTGAGATGGGACAGACACCCCCCCCCTCTTTTTGCTGGAAGATATTCACATTATCATTCGGAAGTAACACTTACAAATGCTTTGGAATTCATATACACGAGTCTTAGTGTACAGATATTTCTTGGGAAAATATTATGATTTAGCATCTCGACAACGCTGATATTTCCATCGATCTAAAGCTCCCTCTCATCCCAACCCCAAGAAGATCAGTATCTACATATGTAACATTTCGTCAGGCATGAGTCTTACTATGACCCCTCTAGCTTCCTATAGAGCTTCTGTATTAAACACTCATGATTCATTATTCATATTCCCTATTCTTTACGAGAGCGGATTAAAAAAAAAAATAAAGTAGCAATATTAACACAGTAGATTATTATACTCTGCATTTGTGATTTAAAAAAAAATTAATTTACTACACATCTCCGTTGAGTGTTTTTCCTCAATAATAACAATAATAATAATAATAATGGATGGATGGATTCGGTTTTACGTCACGAACTCCCTTTTCTACTAAGGGCTAGGACGCTTGCCTTCTTACGAAGGACTTGTTTTGGCAGATGTAATCGTTACCCTGAGTGTATGCCCTTACTAACCTCATTCCGTGACGAGGCGCGAACCCTCGACCTGCCGCCTCAGAGTCGCAGACGCTACCATTTTGCCACGGAGACTATAATAATAATAATAATAATAATAATAACAATAATAATATCCACAAAAAACTAAGTTCTACTTATCACACACTATACGCCATCAGTCCTATGTAAAAATATCGTTATTAGGACGAAATGACTCTTATTATTGATGTAAGCAATCATAAGCCAAAATATGGAATAACTTCTCAGAAGAAGAAGAAAGAAGAGGAAAATAAAGAGGGAAAAAAGGCGAAAGTAATCACCTGTAATATCCATCCAATCATGTCAAGAGTTTCTGCCGTCCAAGTCGTGACAATAAAAAACAATGTAGCTATTTTCTTTTACCTTCCAATTAATAAGTTTTTTCCAATTACAGAAAAAAGAGGGTGGAAAGGAGTATAGGAAGAATGTTACTATAACCAATTATCTTCATGAGTAGTAGTAGTAGTAGTAGTAGTAGTAGTAGTAGTAGTAGTAGTAACAGCAGTTGTAGTAGTAGAAGTAGTAGTAGTAGATGCAGTGGCGGTAGTAATAGTAGTAGTAACAGTATTTTTATAATGCCAGCACATACAAATGTAAAAAAGTGGAGGTAGTAGTAGTAGCAGGAGTAATAGTAGTAGTATTAGTAGCAGATGTTGTCTGACAATAAAACAAGACTGTAGCAATTTTCTTTTAGCCTCTAATTACCAATCTGTTTCAAGAGAGCACAAAAAGGTTTGGTAAAGAAACTAGGGCTAATATAACTATTATCATCATTCTATATAATAGTAGAAATAGTAGTAGTAGTAGTAGCGGTAGTAGTCATAATAGGAGGAGGAGGAGGAGGAGGAGGAACTATAATAAAAAATATTTTTATGATTATGAACGTCATATTCCTCTGAATTACAATAACTGTAGTAGTAGTAGTAGTAGTAGTATTAGTAGTTGTAGTAGCAGTAGTAGTAGTAGTATCATTGAACCTAGTAGTGTGTGGCTGTGGCTCAAAGTTTTACCGTATGATGCTTTATCTGACACCAACCCTCCTCATTTATCCAGGCATGGGACCTCATCTAAGTTAAATTTGCTTCCTCCCACAACTTATCCAAGATCGAAGTGATCAAAGGTAATTAATTCTCACAAAAACTTTATATATATATATATATATATATATATATATATATATATATATATATATATATATATATATATATATATATATATATATATATATATATATATATGAGTGTGTGCGCGCGCGTGCGTGTGTGTGTGCGTATATATATATATATATATATATATATATATATATATATATATATATATATATATATATATATATATATATATATATATATATATATATATATATATATATATATATATATATATATATATAAAATCTTATAAAGGGAGTTTCGCCGCTTCTTTCGTTTATACGTGTGGGTTTATTGTTACTGCCGAAGCAATTTCCTCGGAGAAGAAAAGAGAGGACTCAACAGGCATTGCAATATCCACAAAATACACTTCCTTTGTATTAAAAATGGAGTATTTCTGCAGAAAGAAAAGCCGCATTGGCGTAGATTTTGGAATTTACTGTCACAATTAAAAGACATATATGCATATAATCGTCCGCCTACTTGCTTGTGTGTGTGTGTGTGTGTGTGTGTGTGTGTGTGTGTGTGTGTGTGTGTGTGTGTGTGTGAGTGAGTGAGTGAGTGAGTGAGTGAGTGAGTGAGTGAGTGAGTGAGTGAGTGAGTGTGTGTAATTACCTATTTGTAAATACCTAATTGTGCTTATGGAAAAGAGCCTTATGCTCGTAATTTTCCGTCTCCTGGTCGGTTCCATTTTTATACTCAAATGATACTTATCATACTTGTCCTTATAATTATGATTTGATTTTAGTATTAAATACTTACTCTCTTGTGTGTGTGTCAGTGGCAGATCATATAAAAGCACAAAACACATAATTCTATATGAATGACTAAGATATTCATGAATCGAAAAACAAGATCTACAAAATTCTTCAAAATAGGTTGATGAAACAATTTCACAGACTGACACTACACTTATCTTTTAAAATGAAACGGATTTTCGACTAACTCAATGCGTTGGAGTCTATAACTGTCTCCTATCTTTACCAGACAAGAAAAATGGCTTCAATGAATATTAATAAAAATTTACAGATGCCACTGACGTAAGGTATGGGGTCACCGTGGCTCAAGCGGTAGCGTCCTCGACTCTGAGGCGTCAGGTCGAGGTTCGAGCCCCGTCACGATCTGAGGTTAGCAAGGGCATGCACTCAGGGTAACGATTACATCTACCAAAACAAGCCCTTCGCAAGAAGGTAAATGTCCTAGCCCTTGAGGATCTACCGAACATGAGGCCACGTGGGTATTGCTTTGACTCAGGACATGCTATGGTATGCCTTAGACAAGGATTTGTGTCCATAAAGCAAGATGAATTGAGTGATAAGACCGCCGAGGTACTGCAGAAGGTTTGCAAGGATGTAGAAGTTGAGTCTGGCTTTCAACTAAATACTGGAGGAGAAACGTTCCTCAAAACAGTTAAAAGGTAACGAGGTTCAAATTCACACGGCCACCAGAGGGATCTGGACAAGAGGACAGAAAACTTTCTTCGATGTCAAAATTCCTGACCCACTGGAGAAAAAAACATTACAATTTATAATTGATCGACAAGGAGAAGATATAACAGAAAGTCTGAACAAGGATCATTCACATTATTATTGCTTACGAAGTCAGTAGCATGGGTCCACAAGCCTGAAAATTTATTCAAGACTAAAACGACGAGCCCATGGCTATACTTAAGTGGCTGTTTTGCCTCCGTGGAAAGAAGATTCACAGTAGGGTAGAAAATGTGAAGTATCTAGAAGTTGAGAATGTTGTTCCTGAAAGGAGAGTTGTGATATAAGGTTAACTGTTTGTTTGTCTGTTTGTTTGTTCCGGTTTTACGTCACTGACTCCCCTTTCTACCAATGGCCAAGACGGTTGCCTTCTTGCGAAGGACTTGTTTTTGCAGATTTAATCGTTACCCTGAGTGCATTATTATTATTATTATTATTATTATTATTATTATGTCATAGCTTAAACCCACTAGCATCAATTTTGTCTCTCCTCGTTCGTCCTCCTCCATCCTCAGTGCAGTAAATTAGATTATAAATTTAATCCCTAGACTAATTAAAAACGACAGAAAAAAATGATCCATAATGCCTTAAGGATATCTCTGGCTCTCCTTAAATTAAAGAGAGGATTTTGTGTCATCATCCTATGATCCCATCTTACACTCATGTGGCCTCCTGCTAGGGTATTTTTCAAGGATGAGGGTCTTCGCTCCGGCATGCACTCAGTGAAAGACGCCTGTGCGTGTCTTTGTTTACCGTGTACTTGATGCTGCACTCAAAAAAAGCACACAATTCTAAACATGTCACATGCCTCCAACGTCAAGGAAACCAAGACGATTAGAGATAAAGGATCTGTTGCAGTCCTCGCCTTCAGCCTTCACAGCCGTTGAGCTAGGCGAAACTTTATCTGCTGATATGCCACAGAAGACTTGAGGCTTTGACCCTCCTTAGTCTGGACCCTCGTCCTTGACCCCGCCGCATGGGCGATCTTGTCAGAAGCTAATGCTTCCAACAGATTTGCTTTCTTTGCTCACGCTGGCCTCCTCACAGTATCAAGGTAATGATCCAAAAGAGGAAACAAACCACTAAACTTACATGTCAAATGCGCATAATCTCTCTTGTTAGAGGGGTGGAGTCGAAGCGTACAACCGTTCACCAGAGAATCAAGTCACATCATCTCTCTCTCATTTTAGCGCCATGGGAATTAACAGTCACCACATCCTCACCCCTACAAAACTGCCTGGAGCAGCTGCTGTGTAAGCTGGCAGAGATCAAACATTTACGATATCGCAAAATATTTGTTGCTAGCAATCCATGTATATACTAGGCCTATAATCCAAATCATATGGGAGTGGCCGAGTCAAAGCAAAATATCGACTCTTCTAGGGAGGAAGATACCAAGATTACCAGCCCCCTAGCTCCTTTCCAGTTAGTTAGTTTTTACGACTCGCAGAGAAACAAGGAGGTGTATCCTTGCACCTACCACAGGAGAGATGAAATTACAAAGAAAAAGAAAAAAGTTAATAAAGTATCAAAAAAGTAATAAAAGTTAAATGTAAACAAAACTTTGTAGGATGAAAACATGAAGAGGATGGGATTCCAAGTCCCCTGACTCCGCCCCAATTAGTCGGTTTTTACGACACAGGGAACACAGAGGTGGTATTTTTGCCTCACCAGGAAGAGGAAAAAAATGACTTGGAGAGTAAGAGGAAAAGTTATATTTGTAATTAACCAAAGGAAACTGTGGAAGAGATGAGATTCCCAGTTCCCTTGCTCCACCCCATTTTTTCGACTTTTACGACATACAGGGAACATAGAGGTAGTATTGAAAAGTAGGAGAATATAATATTTCTAGAAAATATAAACTAAACTATCTTCTCAATGTTCAACTACAATTGCATCATAAGATCATGACACTTTTACCTTAAACACAATAAAAAAAAATTACTACTCTAAGAGGAAATTATCCACTTCAAAATTAATCTTCTTTAATTTACGACAGATCCGATTCGCTTAAAGATCAGCTCAAACCAAGTTTAATAAGTCAGTTACATTTAACTCAGTTATGATATAAATATTCTTATCGTGTGTGTGTGTGTGTGTGTGTGTGTATTTAAATTTCTTAAATACAGCCACTTGGGAAGCAAGCTAATTCAACTCGGTGTCGGTCCCAAGCCCGGTACAGGAGGGTTGGTGTCGGAGCCAATTCCAAGCTCGGATCAATGGAGAAGGTTGGTATCAGGTTTATCATCCGGATAAAACTTAAAGCCAAAACCTTTCTGTACTAAAAAAAAAATAAAAAAAAATAAATAAATAAATAAATAAAAATTAAAAATAATAATAATAATAATAATAATAATAATAATAATAATAATAATAATAATAATAATAATAAAGTAAAAAAGGTCAACTTTTGACCAACTAAATTAGAATGGAGAGGTAAATATCATTAGCTAATCTGAAAAGAAATTCTAGTTTTTTAAGAAACCATTTGTAAGAGTAAAGAAAAAAAAAGCTATTGATCAAACAAAACACGCATAGAGCTAAATGTCATTACTTAAGATGTACTGAGCATATAAAAAAGTCTTCATTATAAAGATTCCCTTCAACAAGTAAAAATTTTCTTCTTTACAGAGTACCAAAGGAAAATGAGTTGAAAATCTCCTTGAGAAACAGATTCATCAGGAATTAAATGGAAATACACAAACTCCTTTAAGGAAAATTCCTATAAAACTTTCTGCAGTACCAAAAAGGAGGCAGGTCTTAGACAAGTTAATTAGTTAGAGAAGTAAATATTAGAGATAGGGTGGGTGGCTGTCTGGTGACTAGGTAGGTGTTGACGACCCTCCGCCCCCGCCTTTATGAGGAGGAACACTACCACTGTACATGTACGTGGTAAACAAAATTACCTATAACGCATAGATTATTACAGTTTGAAGTCCCTCTGTAAGCATATACAGTAATTCTTTTTGAGTTTATTATCATGCATATAAAATTCATATTCACTCATATAACGTGAAAGTATTGTGTAACTAATAAGGGGGCTGAAGTAGCGCAGTGGTCACAGCACTCCACTAGGGAAGTGACAAACCCGTGTTCGACCCCACAAACATTATAAAGATACAAAGCATCAGCCACAGACAAGAGTCTTTGTGAGACTTCGTTTCTTACCAACTTTTTTGACAAGTAAATATATTCGAGATATAAATAGTACTTATAACAGTGATTTCAGTTTAACAACCTCGTTGTAAGAGTAGGCTAGGCCTAAACAGCGACCCTCCTAAACACATATTTAATGACAGTTAACTGTAAAGACTTTTAAGATGCAGAATATGTATGTAACACTTACATATACATTGACATCCCCCTTGAAAGGAGGGTGGCCGAGTCAAAGCACACACATTTTGAAACATGTAAGTCTGAAATTCTCTCTCCACAAGAGAAAAACGTGATCCTAAAGCATAAGCGCACTTATCAAAAAGATGTATAAAAAAAGATGGATAATAATATGTGCGTGTATCAAATAACCATTTATCCTTAATGGGGTATTCCCATTAATAATATACATCAATCATTCTCAAAATCTTTATGAAAATAAAACGGGGGGAGGAGTTCCTATACAAAATACTTCCATAACCTGAAGGTCGCTATGCTCAATCAATCACACATAAACCTCTATAGCAGCCTTTCAGTACTCTTTCACACTCTCTTCTACATTAATCTCTTGATCTTTACACGCCTTCTTGCTTACTAAATATTAAGAACCATAAATAAGCAAATAAGTAGGCCTATATACACAAAAGCACATGACTATTTCAGTTTTTTTTTTTAATGTGTCGCTATGAGTCCCAACTTAGATCGGGGTCGAAACAGACGAGTCAAAAGTTATAAGGGAATTAAGGCTGGATGCCATTCTTAAAGCCCGGCAGAGGAACCAAACTCAAGAATGTCAGGCTTGTCACTTGCGTGCTCTACCACTGACCTACTACGGCACCCTGGACAAAAAAAATGATGACGTTTAAGAAAATATATGATGTTGAAACATTCATCAATAATACAGACAATTTCAAGTGTTTGGGCTATCATTTCCTTTTTAAATCAACATAATAATATGTGTGCCATCGGAATCCAATCTCTAAATTTGCTAAGAAAGTTTATTTTAATTCCCCTAAGCATAGGCCCAGTAATCCTGAAAAGTTTTACAAAATTTAATTACTTCAGGAGGATTAAGCAAAGATTAACTAACCTAAATTATTAAATAAACACGAATTTGTTGGGTATGGTTACGTTAGATTGGGTTGGGTTAATGCATAACCTAACCTAACCTACCCTAACCAAACATTTTACGGGGTTGCTTAATATACCGGGGGTAGCTAATCTTTAACTGATCGGTTCGAGATGTCTCTGCAAGACAAATAAAACATATAAATAGTTATTTTCGTTCAATGTACGGTACTAAAGGTTTATCTTCAGCAAAAGCAACATCATATAATAATAATAATAATAATAATAATAATAATAATAATAATAATAATAATAATAATAATAATAATAATAATAATAATAATAATAGAAGATGAAAACGAAATCATTAGTGAATACACCCTTTACTTGTAGAAGAAGAAGAACAACAACAACAACAACAACAACAAGAACTCAGTATGGAACACACCCCTTAATTGAAGAAGAAGAAAAAAAAAGGAAAAAGAAGAGAGCTTCGGTTTCCAACTTAACTCGAAACCTACGCATATCGTTTGTCTTGGCCTAAGGACAAAGTCAAGAGGAAATCCACGTGGGCGCTTCAACATCACAGCCATCGGCAAACAAAAGAGACAACAGATTTCAAAGGTTGAAAACAAGACGTGCGAAGAAAGATCAGTTTCAAGTATTAGCATCAATCACACACACACACAGTCATTCACAACACAGACTACACAAATAACCAACGCTTGGAGCTATGTATGGAGAGAGAGAGAGAGAGAGAGAGAGAGAGAGAGAGAGAGAGAGAGAGAGAGAGAGAGAGAGACGCACACTAGCAACGTTGGGGGAACATCGCATGAATGTGAACTCACTGAACTGGAACTCCATCTGGCCTACCTTTATCCCAGTGGAGGACAGAACATTAGCGAAGACCCCGAGATTTGAGTCAAGGGATGAGTCTAAGTAGGTTGTTAAGGTATAAAAAAAAATCGTATCAGTTTTTGAATATTATGAACAATTGGAAGTGTAGTCGCCGTGGCTCAACCGGTAGCGTCCGCGACTCTGAGGCATCAGGTCGAGGGTTCGCGCCCCGTCACGGTCTGGGGTTAGCAAGGGCATGCACTGAGCGTAAGGACTACATCTGCCAAAACAAGTCCTTCGCAAGAAGGCAACCGTCCTAGCCCTTGGTAGAAAAGGGAGTCCGTGACGTAAAACCGGAACAGGATATAATTGGAAGTGGTTACTGCTCGTTTTATGTTCTGGGATCCACATTAGTTAGTCCATGATCAGAAATTTGTATCTCTGATTATAAGGTATTTTGAATTGTGCAAGTTGATAAGTCTAACATTGATATACCCGTTAAGGAGAAAACAGCAGACAGATCAGGTAAATTTAAAACACCTCAAGAACATTAATTAACCCCGTAAAAGTTATGTTTGGTTAGCTAGGCTAGTATGCGGTTGACATTAACTTGTCCTAAGCTAACTCAACTCAACCTAACCTAACAATTTACAGGGATATTTAATGTTCCAGGGCTATTAATATTTACTTGATCCCAGTTAAACTTCTTTTATTTATGCATCTTAGACAAATAATAATGTAACATCATACCTTGTTTGGAATGAAAAAAAAAATATTATTTGGCTTACACTTACAAAATATAGCTGAATGGTCTTCTGGACATAAATAGGACTGTCCAGGACAGTTCGATGTTAAGTCTTCTTTCAGTAACGGTTCTTTATCTAAGCCTACATCAACACCGAATATTCTTGGATATTCATTACACATCTCTTACTATCCCAGTCACATCTGACAAGTCACAATACTTGCTATCTCCGTTTCTATTTTTTAAATCTTCGTGCCCAGGCTCGATGAGGGCAGATTTATTTATCTATTTTTGTTACCCGTCCTGGTGTCACAATCATAAAAAAAAAAATCCATGGTGTATCCAAGCTCAAAAAAAATTCAATATCCATATCCTTATAAAATTAATATCTTTCGGAAGTAAAGAAAAGAATATCGAGTTTTCTTAACAAGAACAAATAAGCACCATGCGATTCTCAGAGGATAAGAAGCTTAAGAAATGTCAACCCACTTGGAACTAATTCCTTTGCGTCATCTTGCTAATATGCTTACAATAATCGATCTCCGGGATCCCATATATCAATACAGTACTGTTACTGTATATAAGCCTATTATTTATCTGTGGCACTTCTCCAATTTCAACAGATTTTCTTTGCTTGTCATGTTGGTTATGCCAAAGCTAGCATAGTGACAACGATAAGTAATTTTATATAATTTTGTCAAAAAACTCTAAAAGATAAAACAAAAAATAATGACCATATTTCTCGCACAGGATGTATATAGTAATAAGTTAACAAATTGGTCCATTAGCTATGAAGTTTTAGTTACAACACTAACCATTATAAATAGAATTTTATTTCCTTCCTAATCTATACCGAATACTTGTACAGAAGTAAAACCTATTACTTACTGAATACTGTTGTACAGGTACAATATATGGCTATGTTCTATCCAGCATTGGGCATTCGAACAGTTATTCTGTACTGTGTTAATCACATAACCTGAAACTAGTTCAATCGATGATGACTTTGATCAAGAATCCCATAATCCTTACACTGTGCCATAGTTATAGTCTCAAGTTTCAACAAAAATGTAAATAGGATACTAATATTAGACACGTTAAAATTATTTAAAAGGAAAAAGAAAAGATAGCATTGTTTCATAACTCATACTCTTAACAAGAGATATGCAGAACTATATTTTCAAGATTATCTGAACTGAATATTGCTCTATGAATGAATTGGGCAGTTGTAAGAAATGGGCTTCCAATACACTATGCCCATATAATATTGTCCAAAGTGCCACTTGATTATTGTATCAAACTATATGTAAATATAAAATTATCAAATGTCATTATTAAATACCATTATAAAAGAAAGAATAACTGTCTACATGCCAAAAGACTAAAAATTCATCCCAAAACCTCACTCTGGGTTAGACTACCTCCACATACCCAGCCAGCAATAAATCCCCTTCACTAACCAGTACTAAAACCAATAAATTACTATTTGGCAATCTGATGATCAGGATAAAATGCAATGTAATAACTCACAAATTAATCTATACTCAACGAAAAAGAATCAGATTTTCCAATATTTGCCAGTATAGCAAATGATATACAGTATTCAATATGCAAAAAGAATATTAACAAAATACTGAAGAGAGATTTCTACAATTAGCTGAAATCGATAGCAAGGATTGTAACCATATATTTGCTCTGAGAAAATGTAAGCTGGAACTAAGGAACCTTACAAGTTATTACCATGTTTCATATAATGGTTGAGGGTTTGCTTCCATACTGTATAGTACTTTAAGCCTAAATGGTATATAAATTAATATGAATGCATAATGTAATATGAGAATTGTAATAGGGCTCTAAAGTCATTTTAGAATAATGAATTGCCGTTTGAATGGACGCTGAACAATAGGTAATGTATATAAATACAGTCATATCAAATTTCTAAGATTTTAAATTAGATATTTTTAATAATCCTGAAACAATTTTGAGACCTGGTATACCCAATAAATTATGAAAATAGGTCAATACTCTACACTAAAAATAAATGGTACTAAAATATAGATTAACAACTAACAGTGAAAGCATGTAGAGAGCATATGGCCACGGGGTAACATTTACTTTAACACTCTCCACAATTTAATAATCAACAGCATAGTTTTCCAACCGTTTTTAGTGTGTTTTCAACTCTACTAATATCCATTACTTCCGAAAATTGCTAATTTTTGTAATACCCTGATTTTTCTTCTCCATCAGTAATAGACAGAGCATGGTATATTCACGTCTTGTAAGGGGGGTATTCACAAAAGCTAGCAAATTTGAGGGGAACGACAATACAGTATGTTGAAATCACATAAAAAAAAACACTAGGACACCATACTGTCATCACAAATATCAGTTGCCAACATCTGGGGGAATAGTATAAGAATCTAGCAGTTTGTGAGCGAAACGAACACACTAAAACATGGAAAAAACATATAAACCCACTTGAAAACAAAAACGTCAATTATCAACTCATTCCCTAATTGCAGGTAAGTAATTTCACCTAATATTATAATAAACCTCCCAACATTTACATTCCAATAGCTCCCTCAACTAATCAAAACTAATGTTACCACAGATTTCATATCAAACACTGCTGGAAACACATAAGTTATCATCTGTTGCAGGTGTGAAAGTAAATATTTTACCAGACCTCAAAACTAGGGTCTGTATCCCTAGGAGTGTAAAATATTTAAAGACACAGTTAGGAAAGGAAATAAAAAAGAAACCTCATGTAATATTAAGTAAGTTAGTCTTACTAAAGTATTAGGATAGACTTGTTTAAGTTGGTTCACCATCAATTAAGGGATGTTGTGTATAGTAAAGTGTGGAATGTGTCGATGTTTGTGTGGAGAGTAAGCTTGGCAAGCTTAGGTTATTGAATGTCAGTTTGAGAAACTATATTTCGGCAAAGTAAAGTGACAGTACCTTTGATAGAACTTTCGTTCCCATTGAAAATCTCTTGATATAAATAATTGATATGCTGACGTCACATTTTGACACTATACAATGCATCATGTGTGATTAATGAGTAAATGTTTACCCCTACTTGGACAAAATTTGGTAAATTTTTAGAAAAGGGAATTACAAAGTATGTCGAAAAAAATTGATGCGTCCTAACCTAACCTCACCTAGGGGAACGCGTCCATATTCCATTATTGTCCATTACTAAAATAATACCCAATATTGTTATTAACTAATAATACCCAATATTGTTATTAACTATCATAATATTGGGTTAGGTTGATTTCAATATTTCGCCCCTGTTAAAAAATTAACCGATATTAAAATGACTGTTGTCTGGTTATTTCAGGTATTATTTTATCTATTTAGTGGGTTGTGAAAGTAAACACTTGCCAAATAACGATATATAACACTACACTAAACAGCGCAAAAAAGGCTCTGCAGGTACTCCACAAACACGTTTTTTTTATCACAAACGCCATCGCCGGGAAATTCACACATGGAATTATTTGCATACACACTAAACACGTTGGTCACAACACGACTTCACTCAACAGTCCTTCAAGTTACTCTTTGTACCACTACCGTCGCACTTTACAGGTTTCACATAAGAGCAAAAACCTGAAAATAACTAAATTCTTTCGTCAGTTTGTTTGACGTATGTATGACACACGCGACACCGGCAAACGTCATAAATGAAACGTTTGTTTACACTTTGTGGGGGGAACGAGGAAGACCACGCGTTCCGTCATCACTTTTATCAAGTTGTTATCTTAATCTTTTCTTTGTGCGTATGCCGACTAACTTTAAAGGCTTCACAAGACCGCTGAAAACTAAGAAAAATAAAAGATTTAAAGTCAGTCGTGCTTCCGTATGTGTGTGCTGGACAGTGAAAATAGACGGAGCAGAAGCCGGAAACATTTGATTACATTGAGACGGAGGGGCGGGGAGGTCCATCATGCATTGCGTCATTGTATTATCAGTCGTTGGTGTTTGCTTGGGACAGGTAAAGGAAATTTAAATATTCCGTCGATATGGTTAAGTACATTATCTATATGTATTTTAAAAATATTTTAGCAACAAGTAAAAGGATATTTAGATAATTCACTGATATTTTTTAGAATTCTTCATTTCATACGTAACTTTATATGCGTGTGTATAAGTACTTGTTATTACTTTGTTTAGCCCATTCGAGTGGGTACAAACACAGATTGGTTGTAGGTCGAGAACTGAGGCTAAATGTCCTTCCTAACGCCCTGCAGTGGGCTCGAAAACAGGTTTGTCACTTCCCCAGCAAAGTGGTGAAGAATAAGGCGTACATATTCATTTGTTATTTACGTGAATGTGTCTACAAAACTTCCTGTTGTTGTTGTTATTGTTTGAAATTATAGCTTCATTTTTATGTGTTGATAGGTATTACGCATATCTTTTGCCCTGAAATGATTATGGGAGCATTTCGAGATAATAGTGATTAAAAGTTTATTATTATTATTATTATTATTATTATTATTATTATTATTATCATCATCATTATTATTGTTGTTGTTATTAATGGGGTTCTTGTTGGTGTTGTTGTTTATTATAGGATGTTTTTGAGCTCGTATGTTTAGATTACTATATCTCTGGAATTTCATTAAATTCCATATGAAAATCTGTCTATAGAAAGTCGAATAAAATTAATCTCAAGCAATGGAATTGAATAACCATCCAGTTAATTAAATTTATTTCCGAAGAGGTATATCGATCAACTGAACAATTGGGAACAAAATTCTATAACCATGACATGGCAATATTAGGGAAATATCCACTTAAATGTACGAAATGAGATAAATTAGTCCTTGCATAGGCCTATTCTGCACTTTGTCTCATTTTCATACATTAGCAAACCAGTTCGCCTGCTCAGTGGAAAGGTTGGGAGCTTAAGCAGGCATTTTGACGGTCTGAGGTTAGCAAAGGCATGCACTCAGGGTAACGATTACATCTGCCAAATCAAGCCCTTTGCAAGAAGGCAACAGCCCTAGCCCCTGGTAGAAAAGGGAGTCCGTGACGTAAAACCGGAACATTTGCCGTAAAACAATGAGCTAAGACCAACACTGAGCCTCAGAGATGAAAGCCACAGCGACCCCATACGAAAGTGGGAAAAGTCGTGAACAAAGATGAGAGAAAGAAGAAAATAATTAGTGATGCTCTAGTTCAGCCACTGGCAGAACAAGCCACCTCAACTCGGTGCTGATCCCAAGCCCGGATCAATGGAGAAGGTTGGTGTAAAGAAGGGCATCTTGACGTAAAATGTTGAACTAAAATCAATACCAGACACGAGATATTATCTTCAGCATCAGCGACAAAGAAGAAGAAAAAGATTAAAAAAAAAATGAAATTACGAATCTCATCCCAGCTTTCCAAATTTTGGTTAATTTGGGAATGATTCAGGACCTAATTACCATCGCAATAAGGGAACTCCGTCCTCATCTCAAGAACTGAAGCATAAGATGAGAATTATGATTGCGATGATGATAATGGTGAAGATTTATTATTATCATTATTATTATTATTATTATCATTATTATTATCACCTTTATTATCATACTCATCATCATAATTATAATCATTATCATCATTTTCATCATCATTATTATTATTATTATTATTATTATTATTATTATTATTATTATTATTATTATTGTTATTATTATTATTATTATCATTATTATTAGCATTATTATTATTATTATTATTATTACTATTATCATTATCATCATCTTCACTGTCATTATTGCTATTATCATTATCATAATTATTGTAATTATGGTCATCATCATTACTAATATTAATATTATTGGCACTGTCAGTATTATCTATCAATTTACCTTGCACGGCAACCAGAGTATGGAAATTAATTAATGAGTCTCGTTCCAGATTAAGTACACAAAGGAGGCTTTTGTACTTTGTTCGCTCTCGTTCTCAACATAATTATATAATAACAAAGCCTGACTAATTGCCTCTGTAGCTGCGTGTCAGTCTATCATTTACTAATGCACACACACAATATTGCTCTGTGGGAATATATATATATATATATATATATATATATATATATATATATATATATATATATATATATATATATATATATATATATATATATATATATATATATATATATATATATATATATATATATATATATATATATATATAATATATATATATATATATATATATGTAAGTTTTCCTTCAGTTACGGTTCTTTTTCTATGCCTACATCAGCACCCAATATTCTTGAATATTCGTTAAGTATCTTTTATTATCCCTGCACATCTGACAAATCACAACACTCCCCATGTCTGTTTCTCTTGACTTTTTTTCTTCGTGCCCAGCACGATAAGGGCAGATTTTATTCTTTTTCTTTTTTGGGGGGCCCTCCTGGTGCCACAATCCATATATATATATATATATATATATATATATATATATATATATATATATATATATATATATATATATATATATATATATATATATATATATACGTTCCTATAATTCTCTTTTAATTAAGATAACCTTGACCAATTATAAAGTAATAAAACTAGTAAGATTATAGCATATAAATTACAAAATACATTATTGATTAGTTATATGCCCAATAGATGGCGTTATTCGAGTTTTCTTTTATTGCAGGTACAAGTGTGAAATTTCTTGTCTTCTTGTGACATCATAGTATTTTCAAGGTCATTGGAAAAAAAATCTGCCATGCTCGACTTTATAACTTGTGTGAAGCGGCGGAAGAGTATATGTCGAGAGTTATCTTGAAGATGAATTGGTGATGGATTTTGAAGTGTAGCTTTGTCGCCACTCGCCAGTAATCTGTAGATGAGTTTGGCGACGAAGTGGAAGTGTAGGGGCGTTATGAACAATCTTCAGATAAGTTAGGTGACGGTGTCGAAGTGTAAATAGTTTAGTGGTGGTCTATCCTTAGATGACTTGGGTGATGGAAATTAATTGTACCATTGTGTGCGTAATTGTGTATTATACTCAGATATGTGTGCGTAAATGTTTCGCGTACATTTGTGTGTATTGTGCGATATGTCGACTTCATCTGGATACTCTGGTGGTCTCACTACTCGAGATCTGTAACCATGATATGAACGTGGGTTCGTGTGTTCATCAGTTCGGTGAGTACAATAGTATAGTATTGACCTTTTCTCCTCACTGTTATTCATCTAATTTACTGAAATAACTGAGGAATTACATTTAATACCAAGTCTCTTATCGGCAATTGCTGGATCAAATAAATATTAGTAACCCCAGAAACCTATGTAGACTTAAATAACCCGTAAATTGTTATATTAGGTCAGGTTAGGTTAGGTTAGGTGATTTGCCTTGTAACTACAAATAACCCTAGAGTCCCATGAGGTTACTCTTCTTTACATGATCCCAATAAATAAAATCTCGTTCATTTATATCTATCTGACCATGATGTAATCATTTAAGAGAAATCGCACATCTGTGAATCGAAATAATCCGAACCAAAACAAATATGGCAATAGTCACGTCCCCATTTCCTAATTAAGGGCTCTGCTCCCCCCCCCCCTCCCCTATCTATTTACTGTAATATACTGTTTCTCTAGTTGCTAGTTTATAGGTGCATTTTCTTCTGTTAACCTTGATCATATATATATATATATATATATATATATATATATATATATATATATATATATATATATATATATATATATATATATATATATATATATATATATATATATATTTGTTTATTTTTGTTTAATAGGTGTAACTAACTTTTAGGATCATAAGGATATGATCCTTATTTACTTATTGGGTGTGATTTTAAGTGTATTCATCAGTCTAGCTGCGAGTATTTATTTTTGTGTGTTTGTTTTAGTTGTTTTATTTCTTTAATAATTTATTTACATTATATTAATCTTCTTATATCAATCATAAACGTGGATAGATTTTGATGGCAAAGCCAACATTCCAAGGAGTGCTCTTATAATATGCGATTTCCTTTCGAAGTTCTATTGTAGTACGCGATTTTTTTTTTATAATCATAACCTAACCAAACCTAACCTAGCCCTAATTTGTTTTAATTGCCCTGTAATAACTCGTTTGCTTGCTAAGTAAGTTTGTTTTTAATGCGCAATCTAATTTAGGGTACATCACGAATATGGTGGCATTCTCGCTTAGGAATTCAAATTTACCTTGTGCTATATTTATTCCAGTTGAGACAAGTATTCTCCTATTTACTGGGCATTGACTCTTAGTGTATTAATTTATTGTCTTTATTCAAGTAATTTATTTCTTCAGATGAAGGTAATTTCAAAGCGTATATGTTGTTCTATTTGTTTTCTGTTCATTCAATGGATGGATTCGGTTTCACGTCACGAACTCCCTTTTCTACTAAGGGCTAGAACTGTTGCCTTCTTGCGAAGGACTTGTTTTGACAGATGTAATTGTTACCCTGAGTGTATGCCCTGTTCAGTCAATATCGCACATATTGTAATCTGTTATTATTTGATTCGTTCAACAGCTTTTATTCTTCCAGTATAATTTTCATTATAAGCTCCTTACCTGGTATTACTATTAAGGGAAATCTTCAAAATGAATGTTTGCCTTGGGTCATACGTAGAAATAATTTGAATTTTAATAATTAATCCTTATACAAGCATGCCACATAGTGCAGTGAATACTCCTTCAATATACTTTCATATTGCAGTAAGTATATTGGCAAATACTTAATCAGAGTTCATGCCATGAATTTTTAGCAAAAGATAAGTTTGATTTTGCGCTGTCCATTTTTCTGGTTTGGCATGCTAGCTTAACTAGCACGTTATGCCCCTGACGCTTAAGGGTTAGGGAGTAAGGTAGGGAGATTGCATGTTAACTAAATCTAGTCAAGGGGAGCGACGCTCTTTTCTTTCTTAATTAGGCCTGTCTAGTATTATAGTAATAGGCTTAAGGCCTCTTTCACACGACGCCACCATGGTGGCACCACCATATATTTTCACTGAATCAGATGTAACCGTTTAGACGTGTGTATCAGTGAAAATATATGGTGGTGCCACCATGGTGGCGTCGTGTGAAAGAGGCCTAAAGGAAGGAGGTAACCACGACATGTAATAGAATATGTATAATTTACTGTCTCTGTAACTTCATATTAATACTAGTTTAAACCAGAAGATACGGTTTTATAAGTCGAATTCCCTCTATCTATATCTATGAAGGTAGAACAATCGCACCATTGGAAAATTTCCTCAGTTAAAGAACGAGTTTTTAATTGAAATGATGATGCCAATTCCAGAATTGGCACCTGGCATACCTCAATCCCAGATTAAGCACTTTTGTTCAGCCTCAATCCAAAATTAGACACGTTGTAAGAAACTGAATAATAAATACCTGTTACATTACAATTTATTTTCGGTTAGATTCGATTAGGTTAGGTTAGGTTAGGTAACCTAACAAATTTCAGTATATTACTGAGCACCTGCCTTTTGCCTCATTCCCAGATTCAGCACCTAAGATGATATCAGCTACCTTCTAGCCCCCCTGATTGAGGGGGACTGGAATACTTTCTCCGTTATCCCCTGCGTGTCGTAAGAGTCGACTAAATGGTGCTGATGTATTTTCTCTTCCCAAAGAGCCAGAGTATTTTGTCTTGACTCAGCCACTCCCCTTGTAAGGGGGAAAATGGCTCATGTATATGGATGGACTATGGGATTGACCTACTGATTGTTTTATATTTTCGATGTTTTCTCAATGCTTCATCAACTGGGTGACGGCGTGAAATTAAACTATTTCAAGCCATGTAAAAGAGACAAATCACAATATTTCTACTCCATAAATGAAATGAGTGGTGTAGGTTGGCGTGTGAAAATTGCGAGTAAATTACTCCAAATGGCTAACAAATTGGGTTTGTTAAAAGTTATAAATTGGCGTTTAATAGAAATTTGTTGGTTGGTTCCCAAATATATATATTATAGTGCTGTGATTAATTTGCTATCGTCAGGCCGACTACTGCCAACATAAAACTGTTTAGCAACACACACGCGCGCACACACACACACACACACACCACTTACGTGCACACTCTCATACACATACACTCACAAGGACATTCACGCACAGCACCATTCCCAGAATAAGCACCTGGTGTATTTCAATCCCACATGAAGCACCTGCGTTTAACCAAAACCTCGAATTAGGCACATTAGCATACTTCTATCAAAGGACATTAGGTTCCATTCAGTGATTGATCCCACACACACACACACACACCGCGCGTTCAGTGACACACGGAACTGCTCCTCTTAAATTTTTAATTGTTTCGAGTGACTAAGTGCTTAGTGGAAAACTTTACCATAATTTCCCTAAATCTGAAATCCTGCAGAGTATTGTGAGTACAAAACTTATATTTGTTGTATGACGAGACTGTCCAAAATATTAAAGGAAAAAAATTGAGAACATTTTTCGTGAGGGGAGAGAGAAGCTGCCGTCCAGTTCTGCCTTGAAGGAAATTTAGAAGAGTTGCCAGAGGTGAAGCCATCACATCACATTACCTAATTTTTTGTGTAAACTGGGGAAAGCTCTTAAGCCGTTTACCTGATCCTGTGGTTCCATATATTGTTAAAATCAGTATCCTTCCCATTTATATTAACTTGTTAGTTAGTTTGATACATGAAAAAATTGAATAAGTTAAAAAAAAAAAAAATATCCACCTGTCAACAGTACTGAGTTAAGTTGCCAAGTAGTACAGCTGTCTTATTTTCTTCATTTTTTTTTTTTTTGCTTTTCTTTTAGCTTTCTCTTTTACTATTTTGTTTTTATTTTGTATATATATTGAGTTAAATGTAAAGTCTAATCTTGTGATAACATACCTTGGTTAGCAAGTGAGTTTATCAGTTAGGAAGAATATATAGCAGAAACAGGTGGGTGCCACCTCAGACACAGGTTCGAATTTTTCCTTCAGGTTTGACTTTTGTTTTGTTGCATTTTTTTTCTTTTTCTTTTTATCCTTAAATTACCATGGTCAAGTTTTTAAGTTAAGATGTGTGTTACCAGAAAAGAGATAAACTGAGTCACTAAATAGCACTTATATGGAGATATACAAATTCGGTGTGAAGCTTAATTAAAAGTTTTTCTCTTTTTTTTCCTCTTTCTCGTCTTCTTTCTATATTCTGTGAGAGGGAGAACATAAAAATGACGCCATCTCTGTCCCAAACCTCTCCATCCATGGGTCGGTAGGAGGGGTAGCCATCAGGAGACTCAAACAGAAATCAAGAATTTAGAGGAAATGGTTATAAGCCTTGATGATAAAATTCAGAATATGGATGGAGAAATGAAAGAGAATGAAACACTCAGAGAGCAAATAAGATCTTTGGAGGAAGCAAATAAAGCACAAGGGCAGGAGAGAAAGGAACTAGAAAAAAGAATAAAGAAGCTGGAAGGGGAAAAGAGTCAACTAGAATCTAGACTTTCTAAACAAGAAGATAAAAACAAACAGCTGAATGACAACCTAAAGGAATTAGATGTTAGTTCACTGCTCTCTTCTGAGAGAGACGAGATTGCTGCTTGGAATGTCCAGATTAAGGAAAACATTGAACAGTTCAGAAAAGAGTTCCAGGAGCTGAATATGGAAAATGATGCCATGAAAACTTCCTTTGCTGATGCACTAAAGGGGAATGTGGCAGTAAAAGAGGCTGTAAAGGTGGTGGCACTGGAAAACATACAAACAGTTGACTATAAAGAGACAGTAATCGAAAAAATGAAAGACGTTGTGATGGAAAGGGCAAACCCACTCATCAGACAGGCACTTGATAAGGAGAAGACAGTGGTAATCTCAGGCATAAGCGAGTCCCAGGAGCCAACATGGCAGGGGAGACTTGAAGAAAATAAAGCTAGGGGTTGTAGACCTGATAAGAAAGCTTGGAGTAGTATGTGGTCCTGAGGATATTGTAAACATACACCAACTAGGTAAATACTGGGTCAGAGAGCATTATAATAACTGTTTGTATACAACCCACCAAGGAACCAAAATAGGCTTGAAGTTTATGAGGAAAAGTCATATAGGTGCTATTGAAGTCATAAACTCAGTTGTTAACATGGCACGGGGAAAAAAAATGTAGGATTTTGATAATGGGGAGACTTTTAATCATAAAGAGATAGATTGGATAAATCTTGACCCGACACAGTGGTGAGGACTCATTCGGGGCAAGATTCCTAGATTGCGTACAAGGGAATTTCCTACACCGACATGTAATGGAACCAACAAGGGCCAGGGGTGGGGATGAGCCATCACTACTTGATCTAGTGTTCACAGATAATGTGTTGGATATTGAAAAAATTGAGTATGAACCACCAATTGGAAAGAGTGACCACTGTGTGTTGTTGATGGAGTATATCATTGAAGATATTCTTCCTGAGAGTAGAGGCACTGAGGACATGAGGAGGAACTATCCGAAAGGAGATTACATCAAAATGAATGAGCTTTTTGCAGTTATTGACTGGAGAACCTTATTTTACAACAAATCTGTACAAGAAATGTATGACATCTTTTGTGAGAAATATGGGAAGATAGTAGATTGCTGCATACCTGTCACCAAAGTAGGTGTAATTCATGCCAGAGAGAAATGGTTCGATAATGGGTGTAAAAGAGCTAAGGAGTGGAGAGACAAATGCTGGAAAAGGTATAGGAGGAGAAAAAACATAAATGCCGGGCAAACCTAC